>JAHWFP010217798.1:0-34339 GCA_023313725.1 Lithobius niger | reverse complement strand
TTATTAATATTATTTATTTATAATTATAATTATTATTATTATTAAAATACACATTAATATACCAAGTTTAATTTTTTGGTTGTATCCTTCACCGATCAATGTGCTTTTGCAGCCACACCAGAGAGCAAATTCTTTGTGATTAGAAAAACAATCCTAATTCTCGACCCCGCATTGCAATAAAGATGGTTTACACATTTTTTCCCCTTGCGACCAATTACTAAAACTGCTTGGCAAGCTCTTTTTGGAGTGTAGTTTTAGCACTACCTTGACAGGCTCACGGTTGTGATAACCACAGGAGAGTAGAATGAAAAGTTGCTACAATCGTCTACTTTTTGACAAAACTTCAATCCATTTTCCAAAATCTGCGTTTGCTAAACAAATAGATTATATAGTAGGTAAGTATTGCTTGTAGTGTAGCTGAGTTCCTGTAAGTTCACGAATTTTCTAAAGGTCTATCAATACCGATTTTATCTTGAAAATAATCAAAGTCCTTTTTACATGTCGAGTCTAATTTCAAGTATGACAGTGACTGTTAAGAGTAAAAGTGAATTAGCATTAAGAGCAACCAGCTGTTTTCATTTTAACTGTTTTTCTTTTTTTTTCAGTACAAAAGGGTAAAGAAAGGCTGGAGTGTGACATCTGTTATCAGCAGTTTCACAATAGCAAGACGTGGTATGCTCACCGCAATGTGCATCGAGAACGCTTTAAATGTTGGCAGTGCGGCAAATGTTTAAAATCTCGACGAGATCTGGATTACCACATCATGACTCATGTTCCTAAAGAACACCGTCCATCTTGGGTGTGCAACACTTGTGGCACCAAATTTATGGCTCACTCAAGTCTGCAGCTCCATTGCAAAAGACAACATTCAACTATGGCTAATACTGGCTGTGCTGATTAGAACGTTGATTAGTTTTAAAGAAATGTGGACCAATGTAGAATGTGCCTTAACTAGCTAATGTTTATAAGCTAATGTTTCTAGAATGTGAAACCAATATGAAAAACTTTGTTAGAAACAATTCAAGAATTTGACAAAACAAGTGCACTGCAACAATATGCGATATAATAAATACAATATAATAATACCATGAAATTTATGTAATATTACAAAACATTTCATAACTTTTTCTGACATTGTATGATTTAGGAATAACTTTTCAACAGAATATGTTGCTTTCACCTAATGAAGAAATTTGCCATTCTTTGTTCACAAGTAATGAACACCAATTTGCAGTTCGCTCTAATGCTGAAGTAACACCTAAGAATTTCTAGGATTTAGTATTTATTTTGTAGAGTTTGTTGTTTGAATGTTGAGGTTGTTGATTCAGTTCCTGCGTGAGAATTTAATTCAAACCATAACAGCAATAGATTTGCATGCATATTTTTTCTAATAAGCCAGATTTTATTTTGCTGCTGTTCCTAGCTTAAGGGCTTTCCAATAATGAAAAGCTGCATTTTTCACATGAATATTGCCAACATTTTGTATTATGCATTAGTTCTCAACCAAAACTTACATACATTTCAACAGTAGATATTGCTATTATTCACGTAGATTTATGAGGAAGTATTAGTTCACGTGCATTATGGCTTACTCACGATATCGCACAGCTACGTTTTTTACCTGAAGAATGTAGCATTTAGACCGAAGTGCCATAGCCCAAAATAGAAACCTTTTCTCACTTTTTGGCCTTTATCTTATGGGTATTCAGTCAGTCGACACTGTCATTCTCTGCTGAAACTCTCGGTAGCTCGATAGCTCTAAAGAAGATATGTCTGTCAGCACATTATCATTATCATTATTATAAGGTAGCGGTCCTTATGTAAGCCTCAGCATGAACTTCCATGTTAAATGTCAAACTTTGAACTCCTATAGTTTTGCCCAGAATTGACATAGATCAACGGAATTCGGTATTTATGGTGGTTTCGTAACTATTTCACTGCATTACACATTTTAATGACAACAATCGAACCGTTCGGTATCCACGTAGGTATGGACAAGGCATAGGGCCTTTCACATGCTATTTTATGTAACTACAATATTCTTGAGACGGAAAGCCAAATGGGCTCGAAATTTTGCTCTCATGTGCAGATCGACCCAATGAACCGATTTTCAGCTTTCATAGCTTAAAATGTAGGTATTAACAGCTACGAGGGCTATTGAACACGATTTTAATGTGACTGCAGTATTCTCGTCAACAGAGCATTTTTTATTGTAGCGCACAGGGCAGAAATCATTGAGTGCTGTAACACATTTGTACAAATCGCGCTAAAAACATGATACTTGGACCACAGGAGAGAAGAAAGAAACATGAATAGTTGCTACAATCGTCTACTTTTTGACCAAAAATTACTTTTAGGCTAAAAAGTACTTTTTGACCTCTAAAAACTTGAAATTTGATACACAAGTCTTTCTTACAGTAAAAATCGAACCAGCCATGGACCCCCATGAAATACATCAAGTGCCACCAGCGCTACCCCCCTCACCCCCGGGTTGCACGCTTTTTGGCGAACCTTGTGGGACGGACGGGACGGTGGTGGGTTGCGGGTCGTTGGGGGCACTGTCGGGGGGTGGCGCTCGGCGTGTCGCCGTGGTCGCCGTGGGGAGGTTGTGTTGGCCCGTTTGCGGGTTGGTCGCACCCGACTTGCTCACTGTTTCCTTTTGCGGGGGGGGGGGGGGGGGTTGATCCCCCCGGGGGGTTTTGGTGTCGGCGGCCGCTTGCGGTCCGGCGCTTGCTTGTTGGTTGTCGCCATCTTGATGGTGTTCGTCGTCGGTTCCATCTTCCGCGTGGCATTGCGCGTCGGTTGGGCGATGGGTCTGTCCTCCTGTCCGGTGTTTTTCGGTTTTTGCGGGAGGTGCGGATGTGTGACGGGATTTGGATTGGGGGTTTGGGTGGCATCTCTGTGGTGTGTGGTGCGGTGGCGGCCCCGGGCCGCTGCACTGTGACTGAGGTTGGCGTTAATGACCAAGTTGTCGACGCGCCATTAAGCCTCAATCCCCCCCCCTCACCCCCCAGCACACCCCGTGTACCCTCCCAGAGGCTTGGACAACAAATTCTTGCAAAATGGAGCTAAAAGCTTGAAATTTGGTTTACAAGTCATTCTTAGCAGTACAAATCGAACCATCCCATGGAAGCCCCATGAAATACCTCCAAAGAGCCCTTAGTGCCCCCTTCCCCCCCCCCCCTCCGTGCCCCCTCAAACAAACAATCAAACAAATTTTTTTTTTAAATCGAGTTAAAAGCGTGACATTTTGTACACAATTCATTCTTACCACCACAAATCGAACCAGCATGAAACTCCCCATGAAATACCTCCAAGGATCCCCAGTGCATCCCCCGGGGCCCCTTGAAGCTTGACCAGCAAATTCTTGAAAATCGAGGTAAAAGAATGAAATTTAGTACACAAGTCATTGTTAGCAGTACAAATGAAACTAGGTATGGAACTCCCACGAAATCCTATGTCTCTCAGTGCTTCCCACCTATTCCCGCTCCATGAGGTTGATACTGGAAAAATTCTTGTTTGCTCGCACTGGAAGCATATATTATAGTGCACCAGTCATTCCTTACAGTAGAAATTGAACCAGCCATGGATCACCCTGCAATACCATTACAGCCTCCTCCAGCATCCCCCCCCCCCCATGCATTCCCAAGATCACTATGCTAAATCCTGGATCCGACCATGTATTCTACCAGTCGATGTAAAATTGTCAAAATGGAAATACTTTACTCTGTAGACATTGTTGGTCAGGCCCGGAAATGTTAAGGTGGAACTGCTTTTCGTGACCCAAACAAACGCATACAAAAGTTCACCAACATTACCTTATTATGTGCTCGGCATATCTTGAGTCCTCCAGGAATCTTGTGAGCGGCTGCGTCTTCTTGGAGCAGGCGGCTTTAATCGACGGCCGCTTTTGTTTCTGTAACCATCTTGGATATCAACAAGGCACTCTGCTACCAAAAACATACAATCGTTTGTCTGTGTTCGTTCTGGGGCGTACTCAAGATAGGCAGCGGATACTATAACTGTCCCTTTTTTTACACTAAAAAGAAAAAAAAAACAGGGTAACATTTCACCCCGGTTTTCCGGGCATCCTTAATCAATAAACACCTCAGCATCATAGCTTTTATTAATTGAATACTACTGTCTGAATCCATTAAAATACAGTATATAAAATCTAATGTAAACAGGAAAATGCAACCATAACAACAGTAAGAAAGTTTGAAAATAAGTGAATAAATAAGAGGGGTTCATTGAAGATAAAATCCGTCAATTTCTTCACAACCTTGCCCCTATTTCAAGTATATCTCCTTCCTAAACACTCCCGGGTCTGGAAATTGATAGACGTCAAATGCTTGTGCACTGTTCTGATGCCCAATTCCAAATTTCTGAGTGCGCTTTTTCTGGCTGTTTGTTAGTGGTAGTGGAATTTCTGACAATATATAAATTTTC
This sequence comes from Lithobius niger, assembly GCA_023313725.1. NCBI lineage: Eukaryota > Metazoa > Arthropoda > Chilopoda > Lithobiomorpha > Lithobiidae > Lithobius > Lithobius niger. The sequence continues at coordinate 29,890 of JAHWFP010217798.1, read as the reverse complement.
TAACATACAGCTTTATTGGACAAGTGCTCGTCTAACGGTGAGTACTTCTCCAATTAATTTGTGAACTTTTTCGACAAAATTCCACTTGCGACCAAGTTCATTCCTGCTTAGTCTGGCATGTGTGAAAACATGGTGAAATGGTGGCCAAATGTTATATACCGGTTGTTTATGCTGATATACCTGGGATTTTTATCTTTGTTCATGCTGATATACCATGATATACCATTTGCCGTGTTTTCTGAAGTTCATTTGACTACCAACACCAAGGTGTATGCTTCGTCGGAATTCCTTAACTATTTCGGATTCCAAATTATAATGGTGAGTGTTAGAAATAAAGTCGAAAAATTGTAATTTCTTCCATAAAAATTGTTCGAATTACGTCAAATGTTGGCTCAGCAATACTTTTGGGGGTGTGAAGCGATGTACCAAATTCATTCCAATCCGACCTTTCATATGGGCACCACCCAGACTACAAAAGTGCTATCAACAGACCAATCAATCAACCAACCGACCAACATTTTACAATTTGGTATCCGTTATAGTATACCATCATGAAGAAAGATAAAAATCCCCAGTATATTAGCATGGCCACCTGGTGTATCACCCAGGTTTATCACCCGGGTGACCCCTGACTTTTGGGACACTTTATCTACTCAGTTCAGACATGCCTTGGCACATAGAAAGCAATAAAAACTTTAAAATCTTCTTTACAAATTGAATACTGCATCAGAGTATTTACAATAAAAACATGGGGAACGGTTCACCCACTAGAAAAAGTGACTGAAGGGCAGGTGGATTTTTAAAAAATTCTCTTCCCCCATAAATAATTTAAATTATTGGTTGAGTCCAAGTGAGGGTGGGAGTTAAAAACATCGCCTGTCATGTGCTGAAGACGTTCACATTTGGTGGGCGTAAGGTCACCGTGTGTTTTATTGCAGTTTTCGGTTTATAAAGGAGAGTTTAATATTTTTACTGACTTACTGTGGCAAAGCATGCCTGAACTGAACATTCGTAGTCTGTTGGAAACAAAAATGAAATAATGCACATTTTTAAAAAATTTTTATTTTTTATATTAATGCAACATTGACGCACGTAGTTAACATAATTTTCCTGAATTTTTCATGTGTGTTTTCTTATTGCCACAACAAGGTAAGCCTCAACAAAAATAATTATGATTTAAAATGTGATTGGCAATTTATTCACTGTGGTATACTTAACAGACAGTCAGTATGGAAGACTGTCCTTATGAGAAAGAGTCGAACCCAGTATATTGCCCTTACTAGCTGTGTGTGCTTTTCCACCCATGTAGATACTGGACGTATCCAGGTTATGAGTCCTGGACCAATCTCGATAACTAAATTCTTGAAACCCAAAACCTTGAACCCCTTCCCTCGAAAACTACAATCTCGAGAATCTAAATCTCTAACATTCAAAATCTTTAACCTATGAAATATCGATCCTAGAAAACTTCGAACAATTTCCACTTTTTTCAACTAGAAAAAACTTTCTAATTGAAAAATTTCGTCAGATGGGGAATTCTAAATTATACTAATTAGATATTTACAAAAAAATAGCTCAATTGAAACCTATTAAACTGTACTACAAAACGGTCCGAAAACATTTAAAGATTTCGAAAGAATGTAATAGTAAAACTCGAAAAACTTCGAAAATTTCAACCTAAACTAAAGCTATTTCGTGCAAAATCATTAATAAATAAATCAGCCTCCTAGAACTTAAGCTTGAGCAACTGTAGGTATGCCAGAACACTTGAACGACTGCCTAGGAGAAATTGCGCACAACTTTGAAACCATGTAGTTTTTTTAACGTCCTTAGGAGTTTTATACATTAAACAGTGAAATTTTACATTTTTTCCGCGATTCTTGCATTCAAGGTTTCGTTTTTCGAGATTTTGGTTTTTCGGGATTTAGGTTTTCCGCGATTGTGGTTTTCGAGATTCTGTCTTTCAAGATAATGTCTTTCGAGGTTTTGGGCAGATCCCCGGGTTACTGGCTACGCCAGAGTTTATTCTTCCACGGAGCTAAACTAAAAGTCACAAACATGCATGCATGCAGCTTGTTTCTTGGCATCCACACTCGTAATTAATATAAAGGCGAATTGGAAATAAGCAATCTGCGAAAATCGTACACTAGAAATAACATTGTACAGTAAACCACCTTTATGCACTTACGTTTCATTCAAGTGATGTGACCGAGGTTCGAACTGACGAATGAGTCCATCGCCAAATGACTAACTGTAACGCGTTTACCGATATGTCCACTGGCATAATGATAACTCGCTGAACCCGTTATTAAGGCCACAACGGAAACCAAGATTCCCTTTAAACGAAGACGCTCGGTCATAGGCGAAGGAGAAAGAATACAAAATAATATACACTCATAAGGCTCTAAGAAGAACAAATAACAAGACATAAATCACTGTAAACAATATAAAGGCAAGTAATAGGAAATAAGCAGGGATCAACCGGGTCACAAAATAACCGGGTCCGAGCCGAGTCCGAGTAATTATGAATACCCGCCGAGCTGAGTCCGAATAGTGAACCGGGTTGTAGATTTTCAATTTTTTAAATTTTTTTTTACTTTTTTACATTGGTTTTGTTCTTTTTTTTTTGCTTTCAGTCATTTTCATTTTGCTTTTGTACAGTTTTGCATTGCACAGAGTACAACAATGAACGAAAGTAAAGTAAAAGTTGACGAAAGCAAAAAAAAAAAGACGAAACCAAAGTAAAAACACTGCAAAAGTAATTCTTTCTTCCACATTTTTTAATTAGAACTTAACGAATTACGATATTACACAAAGTGAAGCCAATAACTAAATTAACCAGTAATTCTTATGTTTCAATTTTTTTAATAATAAAGTGAAATGAAAAATAAAATGCATTTTGGCTACTTTGGTCTCCCAATAGGCCTACGTTGGACTTAAGAATAGCTAAAATGGAAATGAAACAATTAGACCTACGTAAATTCAAGTTGTGGTTGCACCGCAGCACTGTCAATGAAATTTCAATTTGGGGATGGGGAGTGCAAGGCAGCGTTTGCTTCGTTTCTCAATTTCGTGAAGCTTTGTTTCTGTTAAACGTATTTAGCGCAACTAACGTAAGGAAATTTTATTTTTGATTTACACTTGAAAAATCGTTTCAGTCCTTGGATTTTGGTTAACAACAACGTCTAGATATTTTGGCGAATTTCAAAACACGTACGAAAATTAAAATAAGTTTTTTGGCGTTTCAGAAAATCATTTTCTGGTTTTGAGTGTTGCTTATTATCCCACATGAACCATCCTTTTAGCGCGATTTCAACATGGGCGTCATGGTTTCGTTCAGATTTCACGGAGGTTGGCTTGTGCTTTGTTCGTCATTGAAAATCACGGGAAACATGAAGTTTCACAATAACAAAAAATTAAAAGAGTAACCACAACAAAAAACTAAAACGGAAAAGCAGCTTGTAAACCTTCAAATTATCGCTGATCAGGTGAGAACAACGCTAAGTAGCTTAACTAACGCCGACTTTCTGATGCGTTTTCTGAAAACGGAGCGTTTCAATTTTAGTTCATTACCGCCCGTAATTAGAAAAAAATATTCTCTAAAACTATTAGAGGGGGGGGGGAATTGAGGCTTAATGGCGCGTCGACAACTTGGTCATTAGCGCCAACTATTAGAGCTATCTATTTGATTTTTTCTGTGCATCTTAATGAATATCTATTGCGTGCAAGTAGTTATAAGTTCCTCCAAAACGTAAAATGAAACTATGAAAATAAAAATAATTTGTTTAACAAATAATTGTTACCCGATGTGTACTCGGCCGAATTTTTGCCGAGACTGGGCCGGGTCAAAAATAGCATTACCTGGCCCGGGTAGGGTATTTACCCGGACTCGGTCGAACCCTAGAAATAAGCCATCAGCGAAAATCACACACTACAAATAACATAGTACAGTAAGCTTCCTTTATTTACCTTTTTATTATGTGCAGCGGTTTATATCTATTTATTTCAAGTAATTAATAAATAATAAACCACAACGAAATGAGGTGATGATGCAGACAATTAGCATTAAAGACTGGCCTTGTGAAAATACATGCAACATAAGACAGAAAACAAAAATGGGTTGATTTCCATTGATCTTCCGTTTTTCGATCTTTCCCTCCACAAAATTTGTACCAGGGGACCGCAATCTGAAACTTGCTGTACAATCTTCGCGTCTCGACTATTGTCATTATTTCTTCTCGCTACGGGTTGTTCCAATCTGGAATGCACTTGGGGCAGAAACGGTGAATGCCCCAACTGTTTCTGGTTTTTGCAGGCTACTGGCTTTGGAATAACTTAATTTTTTTTTTAAATGCTACCCCTGGCCCCCGTACATTAAAGTCTGCCACCAGCAGCGCCACCCAGACCCTTGTTTGGGGAATGGTATTAATGGCTCCCTGTCCTTCCGTCTTCCCGCCAATGTGGAAAACCAGTATATTATTATTATTATTATTAAATCTAGGTTTCCTGGATTCAAGTTCCCATTGGAGCACTATTATTTTCTTTCTTTCGCACAGGTGAGCATCATGTCTTCTCGTAAGGCCAGTCTTAAATTGCCGATTATCTGTTTCGTGAACCCTTCACCACGTGATTTTTTGTTTGTTAACTACGACGATTATAGAATACTTGTTTAACTGGAATAACGTAGTGTGGTTTCAAAGTTCCCCAATGGGTAGTGAAAACGGCAAATTTGGCCTATAGATAACAAGCGGCTGCAGCGACTATCTAGTCGCAACCGATCTTCCGTTCAGTTCAGCCACTTCCAATGTTGAGGCGCACACCTCTTTCACGCACTGCAACAGCGATCTCGATTATGTAATCTGAAAGCAGCAATCCTCACAATTGACAGTTTAAAATTGAGTTAATTTTTAGGCCTATTTTACATTTTAGGCATAATTGTCAGCCTTTAGGCCTAATTTTAACCTCCAGTTTTAATTTTTGCATTTAGCTATTCATTTTTGTAAATTGATGCACCCCCGAGCACATAGTGTTACAACGCCATGCACAACGTTTATAGATCAGTGTTAGGGAAGTGACGGGAGAGACGCAATGTAGAGATGAAGTCATAAAATACTAATGTTGATGAAGCCAGCAGAGACTCATAGCAACTTGGCGTTGCCATGGTAACGTGATTTTAGGCCTAATTTTCAGTTTTAAGGCCTATTTTTTAAATTACAGTTTTAATTTTGTTAAATAGCAGGTAGGCCTAACGGAGAATTTGGTTCGATGGTAAGCCTATTCATTCGATGAGACTGTTAAACGAAGCTACAATTTTTTTGGTTTCACGGCTGCGTTTTATTCTTATGATTTCAATTAGACGATCAAATGTTATAATTTCATTTAGTTAAGTCGAGGAAGACTATCACCTATAAGGAAGTAACGATGTTTCAGTTTCCCGTGTATTTAAACTAACTTTTGACACTGAATATAACGTTGTAAACTGTGGTCGTCTCTATCTGGTATCGTTGCGAAGTTGAAAAAAGCGACGGACGGACGGACAAAGTCGTTACAATATTCTCAAACGGTACGGCTGTACAGAACACAAAAATCATATTTGTTGCAGTTTGAGCCTGTTTTAGCATCTCAGTAATATTGATTTTTCTGTTTCTTTCAGACTTTTTTCCTGTTTTTCGATGTCAAGAATGTGCCAAAGCCTTCCAATCTGAAACAGCTCTACGTTACCATAACAATATCCACTTAGCACGTTTCAAGTGCATTATTTGTGGCAAATGCAATGCAAGTTACGCACATTTAGTTAGACACCTTAAAGTTCACGAACCAAAACATTCCAGTTAATTTGGTGATTTGTAAGAATTTTTTTTCTAAAAATGCATAGGATTACGTAAGAAGTATAGAAATGGACTAGGGGCCAGTGAGGTCTTCACTCGTAAAAAGAATTAATTCAGAATGTAAACAAAATTACAGTTTACACTGGATATGCAATTACATTCAGAATACGTGCATAGAATTTAAAAAAACATTACAATTTACACTAGACATGTAATTACCTTCAGAATACGCTCGCAGCCACCCAATGAGCTACAATGTAACTCAGCCGTCACCTTTCAAACGTGCGAACAGTCAGCCGGACAGGCACTTAGTGATTTAAAAAAGTGATTGTTTGTAGCTGAAACTGCTAGTTAATTATCAATCCATTCAAGCAGTTCCATGGCCGCTACATCACTTTACGCCTGTGTGTGAGTCTATTAATAACTTCACCGGGGGAGTCTTTCTGATTGACAAAATACTGAAGTTGAGTTGTGCTGACAACATCATTACGTAAAGAAGATTACAACATGGCTACAACATGTGCAAAAGTGTATCCCCGTAATTATAGAAAGCATTTTTGGGAAAGATTTAATTTATGTTTACTGGCTCAGTTCACACCACAGAAATTAAACGCCGTTTTAATATCCCTATCATTGCAATTGTTTGTAGCTCTTGTACAGCTGACATGGTCCTCAAAGATGGTGTAATCAAAGATGGTGTAATGTTGTATGATGTATTTCTGTAATGCTTTAGCAATAGTATTTCTGGAAATAAAAGAAACATTTTACAACTATTTTAGATTCTATTAAGGAGAATGAAGAAACAATCGTGGGAACATGAGCGAAGTTATTATTTGCGTCTGCCCGATCAGATGTGGGTTGAATCAGTGCAGGAGTGTGAAACTACTCGTTTCTATTGAGGGCAGTACCTGTTTCAATATGAAACGACTTTACTCTTTATAAGCCTCTGGAACTCTTTAACAGAAGGTTAGAAAAGAGTTAGGGCACGTTTACGCAACCACTCGCTTTTGCATTCTCGCAGCTAGAAGCTAGAAATCACCTCAAATTCCTACATGGCGGCGGTTTTACGACTGCCGCCTGGCAACGAAAACAGCAAATAACGTGAGTTCAGAAGTGTTTGGGAAAATTGTTTCGTCATGAGGAATTCTTTATGTTATTGGCACGGATTATAAGACTGCAAGTATTTATTCAAACGATGTCGGATTTAAATAATCCATTTAGCGTTGTTACCATGGCAATGTCACCTTTGCCATCGCGATTGAGTTCTAGCTGCGAGAATGCAAAAGGCAAGTCGCTGCGTAAACGCGCCCTTACAGTCATAACGAGAAGTGTTGTGCAGTATTTGTTCAACTCTTTTATTGTTGGACCATTGTTGCAGCAGTGGATTTATATCATGAAGACACACTGCAGCAACAATGAAACCATTGCCCTACCACAAGTAAGAACCATGGCTAGGAGTGGGTTTTTTACTTACATAAGTAAGAAAACGAAGGTCTCGGTACTTACTTAAATAGTAAAAATACAATTGCTTTCTATATTTACGTTTCCCAAATAGTTTCTAAAGTGTTGTTAAACTATTTCATACTTTAAGTTAACAACTATTAATTTTTTTAATAAGAAAAAATAATTCTAGGCACGGAAAACGAAAGCGTGGGGTTCTTACTTACGTAAGTAGGAAAACGAAGGCTTTTTGTTCTTACTTATGTAAGTAAATCTACTACCACTAGCAATGTTTGTATATCATTATTTACGTATCAGTGTTTCCAAAATAATACATTTATAGCAGCTGAAGAAACACCCAAAGGAAAGAGTTAAAATTGATTAAAATAAACAAATAAGGCATTTATTGCAGTTATTTAGTTTTAAAAATGAAGTTGGAGCAAATAACATTCCCGCCAACAGTATTGGCTCGCTTAAAGGCACATAACTCCCTCCGGTATATTTTAACAGTTAAAGGCACATAACTCCCTCCGGTATATTTTAACAGTTTCACTCGATACATTACCGAAAATAGTTTTATATAAACTGATTTACCTTTCATTTGCTGGTCGAAGGGTACGATGCAGATGTCAGTAGTGGCGCGTGAATGTTATTAGGCTTGTTTTAAACGGCTCGGTCCGAGCGGTATTTAACTCCCGCCACATCGCTGGCAAGCCGCGGCCCTGGAGGAAGGATAATTAATCCTTCGCTCATGTTTGCGACTTGGTCGTACGATGTGTCACGTTGCCGCGGCCCCGAAATGAGTTTGACTAGTGTCGTAGAGCAATGCGCGCTGCGGTCGTTTGAACTATATTTTAGCGTAGGTGACGCAGAGTAAAGCGGCCAGAATGGTGGGATTTACGTGCCTTTAATAACAATGCAAATCGTAGGTGTACAAATATATTCGACGATGGTTCAGCAACAATGCACTAATACTGTCGCTTTATTACAACAATGGTTCGTCCACTAAAGATGCAACTCGTCGTTGCACAAATATGTTAGATGACGGTGTTCGGCAACAATGTGGTAAGATCTTCGCTTCATCGCCCTCGTGGCTTCAACCTTCGGGTAAACAGCGAAAGTCTTACCTTATTGTTGCCGAACACCATCGTCTAACTGATACGAAGCCTCTATGTACTGTATGATGGATTACAACACCCAAGTTGGTGAACTTTCGTGGCCTTCTATACTACAAAATGTATTCAACAAATAATGAATTTAAAAAAGGGGGCGTGAATTTTACGAGATGGTAGCTCAGTCGGTTAATCTGTGATGTGCCTACTGTGTACATCTAATAATACACTGATGTTGGCTCAAGTCTGGACTTGATTTTTTTTGTTTACTGGCTACATTTTTAAGGGGAGAATGAATTACCGGGTTTGAACTTAAAATCAAAGTTCTGCACTCCCGGTTCTTCATTCTTTATGGTATGAAAACTCTGTGTGAAAACGAACGATCACTTAGGAAACCTGCGTACCAAGAGAACGTATTGTAATATGGATATGGAATTTCTCAGTATGTATTGGCAGAATATTGATATCGGATCATTTGTATGTGTAGCCTAAAGTTTGGTGTATTTTTCTTTAACTTTTCAACAAAAATTATTTTCATGTGGAATTGTAACATTCGACCTTTTTCTTTTGAAACAGTTTACGGATCAAACCAAACAACACAAGATGAAAGGATGTTTTACTGCAGGATTTGTGGCCATGGCTTCTCTAACTACACCGCCCTGATTCGTCATCGAAACATTCACCGTGAACGCTACAAGTGTGACACTTGCGGCAAGTGTTATGGCAGGAACGAGGACCTCTGGACACATTCTCTGACTCACTTACCCTCCGATCAGCGTGATACCTTTCCATGCAGCATTTGCGGTCATACGTTTGGTTCTCCCAGAAGTCGGTGGAACCATCACAGGAAGAAGCATCCCGAATTAAGGAGCCAACAGTGGAAGTAGACATCAGGGGAATTGAGAAATGAAAGAAAATTTGATTTATCGGAATCCAAGGAAAAAGTTGAAGCACCTAATGTACCTCTACACATTTGTCGACTTTGCCACCCAATCAACATGAAACCTTTCCATGCAGCATTTTGTTTGCTCACTGAGGGAACAAACACTCATAACATTCATAATACTATCGTTCAGTTAGCGTTAGTATTATAATAATACAATTTTCTGTCACAAAATGGCAGATGGGTAAGAAAAGGCGGCGGGGTCAACCGCTTACAACTCACCCAACAAAAAATTAAACATGAAGTAAGATGTCCGAGCGCACGATAACAAATCAATATCACACGATATCTCGTCATACAAAATTTAAACCGAACAGTCAACCAAAATCTGGTCGTTTAAGATGTTCCCATAGACACACCTCCTTCAATTTGCGTTTAAAAACAGCAACTGAGATGACTTCCTCACCAAGCGCATTCCAAACAGGCACCACTCTCAGTGCGAAGAAATGTTTCCTGCAATTCAGTCTAGACCGCGGAACTACGAGTTGTAGGTGGTGCCCATGCGTTTTGGTATGAGCAGATTTCGACTATTGCAGACTTTAAACAATATTCATCCTACTGAAAGTTCGTGCAACTGCAAGAGAAAAATAAAACATTTAATTTCAAGTGTTCATAGTGCTTCAGTTTATGGTCAGTAGCACGGACCTACCCAATTTGTATTTTAAAGAGTACTAACTTTCAAAGTTATACTACGAGTATTGAACTCTTGTGCGCAACATGTTTGTGACCTCGTACAGATCATCTTATAACATTTGTGATAGACGTTGTTTTTTTGTGTAATAGTTTTGGAAAAAAAAACACCTACATATTTCCGAGTAGAATGATTTTTGGTGAGAAGGCACTTCTTTGATTGCGTTAGCAATACAAACCTCTACTTTTCCATTTTCTTTTATACATTTTTAGAAATACTGACAAAATTCCTCTAAGATAATCAATTATTTATTGTGTTGAATTTTTTGTTTCAGTCAGAAGAAGATGATTGTTTAAAAGGCACTTTGTTCTAGGCATTTCATTTGAAAATAAAGATTTTCATTGGTCTTTAGTCTCCCTATGTCCAACTAAATGCAGTAGTTAAAGTAGCTGTTCACGAATTCTTTATTAAGATCAACACATTTCACATACATGCTGCTTAATGCTGCACAAACCTCATCAGTTCTTCCAATTATGAATAATACAACATACATGATGGTGTGTCATTCAGATTAATAAATGATTAAACGGTCTTACAACATTTAAAATCTGCACATGCTTTAAGCAAACCTGTACAGTCTTGAAATGCCTTGATTTAAATCACTCTACTCTTTTAAATGTAAAAGTACAGTAATTTTATATGTAATTGTCTGCTCTGACTTATTTTTAGTGTTTTGGAAAGAAGGGGGGGGGATGTATGGAAAAACAGCGCGGAATTAACAGCGTGCGATAAAACAGCGCAACGACAAAACAGCGCACGACAAAATGGCGCATGACAAAACAGCGTGACGACAAAATAGCGCACGACAAAACAGCACACTGCAAAATAGCGCACGACAAATAGCGCAAGAAGTTATTTTAAAACGATGATAGTTCGAAATGATCATCTGCTGTGGGCAATTTCTGTCATATTTATTAATTAATTACAAACTGTGGATAAGAATAAAAACAATAAATTTAAACTACTTCAGGATAAGCATGGTACCCCAGCTCCCCTCCCCACACACCACACATCAAACTAAGTAAAACCAACATACTGTAAAATAAAATCGTACCTTTAACTGAAAGCTGAGGGCAATTTTGTGTCTTACTTATTTAGGCCTAAAAAATTACATCTAATTACAAATTGTAAATAAAAATAAAAGCATTCTTTTAGACTTCAGGATCAGCATGGTACCCTGTTCCCCCCCCCCCCCCCCACACACACACACAAACACACATCAACACAGACGAGGAACCAAAGACGAGGAAGGCGGCTAAACTTCTTAGATATCCAGCATCTTAGAAGGAGAACCCGTCAACGACCACGTACACTTCCGTAGAGTAACAGCCATCACGGGGAAGAGGGGCAGGAGGGGAGAAAGTAAGATGATCCTGGAACCTTAATGTATTGTTTTTATTCTTATCTACAATTTGTAATTAAATGTAATTTTCACGCCTAAATTTTTATGCCTAATTTTTACGCCAAAGCTTTCAGTTAAAGGTCTGAATTTATTTTTTCCAGTGTGTTGGTCTTACTTAGTTTTATGTGTGGTGTGTGTCGGGGGGGAGGGGGGATAACCACGCTGATCCTGAAGTAGTTTAAATTTATTGCTCTTATTCTTAGCTAGTTTGTAATTAATTAATAAATAAGACAGAAGTTGTCCATAGCAGATATTTTCAAACTATTATCGTTTTAAAATAACTTTTTGTGCTATTTTGTTGTGCGCTGTTTTGTCGTCACGCTGTTTTGTCGGACGCTATTTTGTCGTCACGCTGTTTTGTCGTCGTGCTGTTTTGTCGCACGCTGTTTTGTCGTGCGCTGTTTTTTCGTCACGCTGTTTTGACACCGCTGTTTTGTCGCGCGCTGTTATTTCCACGCTGTTTTGATGGGATACCAAGAAGAGGGATCTTGAGAGACATTCACTAATTCATGTACTACCTCCCGACCCAATTAACGCGAGACATTTACCTGCAGTATTTATGGAATTGGGATTAGTTCTCCTACAAGTCAGTTAAACCACCAAAGAGAGTAAACGTCCAAAATAGCGACGCCAACAAGGATTTGGATTTTTAGTAAATGTCGACAGAAAGGTGGCGTTGTTGCAGTCTAATGAATGAGTTAATAATCTGACTTAATGTTTTTCTGTCCTTTGTTGTTCATGAATTATTTTATGATAACATTTTGGCAATTGTAAAAGTCAATAAAATACGTATTTGCTTTCATTCATACTTGCATGCGTGATTATTAATTGCTGTTGGAGTTTGCTAAAACTCTCTTGAATGACAAACAGAGACACTGACAGAATATATTACAAGTGTTTTTTTAATATTTGGCCATCTTTGTCTTTGTGACCATTGTACTTTATCTTTTATGCATTTTAACCCTTTTAACTAAAAACTCAGCCTAATCACAGTATCAAAAATATATTAATACAGGAGCTTCTACTCGGTCTTTCTGAGCATTGTCAACTGCTACCACATTCAAACTTGGCTCCTGCCACTGCTGCCAAGCAACTACAAGCCATGCAGAGCAGCCTTCCCTGCAGCCAAGCGCTTCACACACACCAATATTCTCTTCACTTCTGGTGCAAGAAGGTCAACTTGACAACCCCACAGGCAACCAAATAAACACACAAACAGTTAAAGATTCCCAATAAACTAAATAGTAAATAATTAAATAAAACCATACAACTATGAATAAATAAGTAAATAAATGAATAAACAAATAACAATACCTTACCAGTAAACTGAATTAACTAAACAAGGGCAATTCGTAAAGTGCAAAATTAACCAATAACTTAAATTAAATTAAGTCATTAACTAAATAGTTCAACAAATTAACTAATAAATTTATATTTATAAACCACATAGAGTTAAAATTATGAAATAAGTACAATGAATAATATAAAGCAAATGAACAATAAATAATAAACAATTAAATTATGAAATAAGTACAATGAATAATAAAAAGCAAATAAACAATTAATGATAAACCATTAAGACAAACCCGCCGAGCAGCAAAAACAAGAACAAAGCACAAATTAAACCTGCACGAGCCACTTAACATCCCCTCAGTGCCACACTTCGTTCCACTCACCCACTTTCTCAAATCCTCTGTTACCCTCCATAGGTCTGTTTTCCAATGCCTTAATCCATATCCCTTCATACAGCCACCTACACCATAACTCATGCTCTTTATCCAATATGGCTCTCTTTCCCCAATCTACTTCGTGTTTGGTCCGTATAGCATGCTTTGCCAATGCACTTCTCTCATACCCCTGAATGATATCCTTATCATGCTCCTTCCTTCGGCTCTGAAGTTTTCTTCCTGGCTCTCCAACATACATCTGGTCGCATTGCTTTCTCGAGATGCAGTAAACAGCTACCGTTTGGTTTTACTGTCTGCTGCACCATTGCCTTTGCCAATCATGCTGCGAATGTTTTTTTCTGTATTTGAAAACAGCTCTAGCCACTTCCTTCAACCGCGTCCTAATTTTCCAACTGATTGTTCCTATGTATGGTATCACCAGCGTACGTAGATCTGATCACTCACATCCTTCCTTGGCTTTTCGTGTTCGTGCAACCATTGGCCCACTTCCACTCTGCCAAACCCACTGCTTGTCACCATTTTCCAAAATTATTCTTCCACTTCTTTTTCTGGATTAGCATTACTTGAAGCCACTTTCATTCTATTCCACAATCCCTTAACAACCCCATTCTTCATCGAAAGTGTGTGGGCCGAGTCTTCATGGTCTTGTCCAGAATGTGTGTCACTCCGCTGCCAGCTGGTTTCCAGCTTTCCTTCCTCAACCTTGACACTCATATCCAAGAAATCAACCCTTAAGCCATTTCCATCACACAACTTTATCTGCAAGTCATCTGCTGTTTCGTTCCAATGCTTTTCCCTTTTATGAACACTGTCCAGATCACCAACTACCACTGAATCGTCAACAAACCTGTTGCACAGGATAAAATGAACCCTGCTTTCCTTTAAAGTCCTCATTTAACCACCACCTCAGCTAACACCAGACTCAGGTTGGAGTTCATAAACAGTCTTTTTCGTTGGCTGTATACCTTCTGTTCATAACTTACCCATTCCTTAAATGAAAGTAGCCCTACAAATATAAAAGTTGACTTAATGTGCTGCATTTTTTTTTTTGCATTGGGTTAGTTCTGACTTTACATTACTAGTGCTTACTGAGCTATGTGCTTACTAACCTTTTCTCCCGTAATTTTTTTTCTGTTAGATTACTTCCAATTTTCCACGTTAATAGTGCTTACTGTGTGCTAGTTCTCGTGCATCGTTCTTTTTCTCTTTTGTCAGTTCTGATTTTCGTGCTTACTATGCTACGCACTTTATTTCATGTATTTTATTTGCTGTTCGGTTAGTTCCGATTTTCCTCTACGTCATTACTGCTTCCTGTGCTACGTGTTATTTCTAGTGCATGTTTTTTTAATGTTGGATTGTGTGCATTAATACTGCTTACTGTGCTACGTGCTATTTCTTGTGTATGATATTTTTCTGTTGGGTTAGTTCCGACTTTTCTGTACGTTAATAGCTCTTGTTATTTCTTGTGCTACGTGTTATTTCTAAGGTATGTTTTTTTTTCCTGTTAGGCTTGCTTTAATTTTTCTGTTAATAGTGCTTTAAAAACATTTTCAATTCATGAAACATGCACAAAATATAGAAGTGGCATAAAGTGCTCAGTGTGTATGCTTTAGGGGGCCTTTTTAGGGGATGATGCATTGCAATATTCTTGGTCATAGCCAACTACCCCAAATTGCAGTTACGGGGATTAAATTATGAAGGAACCCGCACCTAAATAGATTTAGCTGGGGCTAAATAACCTTCAGACCCAGTAAATGCATATAAACGCAATCAATTCAGTTGAAAATATGGGTAAATACTAAATTCTCAAAGAAACAGACACTCCAACAAAAGGATACAGTACGAATAATAAATACAAAAATGGTTTATGCTTATATTGAATAAGGTGTTCACATACGAGCGTGAAAATACTGCTATTGTAGTATTACTTGATTTAGCATGTTTTCATGTTTTAGCAACACGTCATGATGGAAAACTTTTATACGATCATGGCATAATGCATTTGCGATGTTCGCATCTCCCCAGGGGGGGGGGCGCGCCCCCAAAAAAAACATTAAAAAAAAAACAGAAAGATTTGATTTTGCGAAACTGCTGCATTATTTTCTTGTCAGCAAGTGTTGTGGTGGTTAATTTAAAATCCTGGCTATGGCTTTAGCAGTATTGTTGCGTGTTGCATCATTTCTGCAAATAAGTATTGTTGTACCAGAGTTAGGAAAATTGGAAATTAAGCCAACAGCGAAAAACATTTTCCTTAGTATTATCTCCAGCGATTTATGTCTCTTTATGTATCAGAGTTAGTGCATTGGCATAAAGTTCTTCGAACGTAGCAGCCAAACTTAACCTGCCCTGCTTGTGTCAAACGTAGCAGTGCTAAAAAATTACAGTTTTGAAATGTAACATGCAATTTTTTGGTTTCTTTGAACAGATTACCTCGGGTTCAGCCAAACCGTTCAAGATGAAAGGATGTTGAGTTGCAATCTTTGTGGTCATCGCTTCACCAACTACACCTGCCTACGTCGTCATGCCAATGTCCACCAGGAACGCTACAAATGCACCACCTGTGACAAATGTTTCAGCAACAGTCTTGATCTCAGGATACATTCCTTGATTCATGCAACTCCCGATCAACGGGAAACGTTTCCTTGTGATGTCTGTGGCCTTAAGTTTAGTTCTCCCAAAAATCGGAGGAGACACCAAAGGACCAAACATCCTGACCTATCAAGCCAATGATGGGCGAGATGTTAAGTGGCTTGTGCTGTTCAAAATTTGAACTTACTGCACATCAACCAATTTAACTAACTGTGCCTGCCTTCATCACCATGCAAATGTCCATCAAGAACGTTACAAGTGCATGGCTTGTGACAAATATTTCAACAAGAATGAGGATCTCAAGATACATTCCTGGATTCAACTAACTCCTGATCAACATTAAATCTTTCCTTACTGTATTTGTGGCCTTACACCACAGTAGCAAACATCGTGAATTATGAAGTAGAGATAGACTAGACGTTAAATAGCTTGTTCTGTTCAAAAGCTGTACTTAGCACACTTCTGGACTTTTAAAGCTGGACTTACACACCAAATCAAAACCCTTAACCAAATGAATAGTAAATATTATAATTGAACTTGATCATGACATTGTAAGTTTTACATTTCATTAAAAACAAATTAATTTCTGTTTTCATTTCATAGTAGTTTACATTGTTATGACTTTACTGCTGTAGATGTGTAATTAGACAGTTTAGGCTTGAGACAATATACTCGCCACGGGTAGTAGTTTCGATCACTTTATAAAACCAGTGGATGATTTCAGGGTAGTGAAACCGGTAACCCTGCACCTCATAGGTGGGTTTTTTGATGCGGTCCCATAGGATGGGTCAATTCCGACCCCATAATTCAAATATTCAAAAGTCAGTATTCAGAAACGTTGTAAAAGAGTTTCTTGCACGGAAATTATAGGAAAAATTACTAGAAATTAGAATGTTACACTGAATTTAACTTTACTTTATTCAAGAAAAAAATATAACTGAAAAACAAAATTATCACTTTTTAAAAGATTGGAAAGCATCGGATATGAACAACAAAAAAGACACACTAAAAATGAACAAATTTGAAAAAATCAATCAGAGTTACTTGATTCAATAATACAGTAAGCACAGTGCATTGAAGTTTCCAGGTATTCTTTGCAGAAAAATTTTCCACATGTCCTGCAGATTGTGTTGACTATTCACGCGAATCCTACTGTGGGGGTCATATTTGACCAAAAAGGTCTTTGAAAAGAAATGCAAACAACACAGGGTGGTCCACAAAAAAATGACGACCCAAGATTTTATAAGTCCAACTTTTCTTCAAAAGTTCAAAACTTTGGAACACATCCTGTCCAACGATCCTGTCCCTTTTCCATTTCCTGATTACATGATAATCAGCACCGTATTCCCCCAGGGGGGGGGGGGGGAGATGAGGCTTAATGGGTCGAATATATGGGTGAGCTTGAATTATAAGATGGAAAGAAAAGTGAATACTTTTGATGTTAAAATTTATTTAAAAAAGAAAATTGTAACAGGGATGGTTTTTAAATTTTTAACCAAAAAAAAACGGTTCAATAAAGCTATGAAAATCATGTGTTTAACCATTTGCTAGCCTGCTGCAGTGCATGCATTTTTTTAAAGTACCTTGGTTAGTCACGGGGTTCGAACTCACATTCACTTGGTTCCTCGTCGGAGATTCTGATCACTGGGTTGTGCTTACTCACCTTGCTCAGGCACTCTGGGGGCTCCCTCACAAAGCTCGCATTGTGCGTTTAAGCTTAGTTTATTTACCAACCAGTGTATTGGCTGTAAACGGTTATGGAAAGCAGTTAAATTTGTGCCTGCGAAGCTCTGGCAGGTGAGAGCAGCTGTTGACCCCTAAACTCTAGCCGATTCTACCACGCCTTCGCAATTTGGGTGTGTCTTTTTTTTTAATTTGGTATTTTTTGATAGCATTCATGGACTTTATGGCCGAAGAGTAGATTTACAGCGACACAAAAATGAGCCAAGTTAAAAAAAAACTACTAAGCAAGGAAAAAGGAAATAATGAATTTTTAAAATTTTGTCAGCATTCACTAAACAGCACCACGTCTTAATTACCATTCGAATGAGAGTAAGCGTCCCACTAGTATTCAGTGTCATACCCCTTGACTCTATGATGGGAGTAAATTTCGGTGTTGAATTTAGCAACAATTACTCAAATTAATAACAGTCGTTCATATTAGTACAAAAAAAAGATAAAGAAGTGCTCACATCGAACTGCCAATACGTAAATTGTTTACATGTGGGCTAAAAAATTAAATAGAAAACAAAAACGAGCTCGTTTGATGCTTAAGGTAAGGTTTAGCTGAACTGAAGTCAAAACAGCAAAGGGACACAAATAATCATTCGTTTAAGGTTCCAGATACAACATTGGTGCTGTGCTGTTTGGTCCACGTGAAACCGTACTGCTGTATTCAATTGTTTTTACCATTTTTTTCTTTTGCACACGGTAAATTAGCTAATGATTGGAGTATTCTACTTAGCTAAACGACATCTCTGGAAATTGTTAATAAACTAATCGTCTTATGTGCTTAGCACAGCTCAACAGGTAATTCCAGGTTCGTGTGAATCCTTCAAAACCAGGAAATGTCCTTGAAAATAATAATGAAATTCAATGCCAATCCGTTTCTTCTTAATCTTTGTGGACACTTTGTATATGTTAAGTGTAAGTCCCACAGTTAGTACGGACCACCACTTATTAGGCAAAAACCGTGTTTATCGTTATTTATTTAGCATACATGTGCATCCGTATTTATGTAACTTGCTAGCCCAGTTGGATCAACCTTTTTGGGTGGAATAACTGTGCCACTGCTCGTACACTTACTCAGAGGTAACGCGGTAACATGGTTTAATATTGCGGCCCTGGGTAATGTAGTATTTTAGCTCGCAAATTCAATAGAACAGTTAAATTGTTTCTTTAGAAAAAAACAAGGTAAAATACTAAAGTTGAGTATAACTTTCATTCGTGCGGTAAACTGCTAAGTAGGGCGGCATACCATTCCAGTATCCAAGTGAAACTCAGTATCAGTTCATTTATAGCTATCTGTACTAAAACAACGTTATAACTTCTGACCTCTGCGTTGTTATAGTATCCACTTTATATGTAAAATAAAAATTTACAACATTCTTGTTATGGTTATAACAGGGTGGTTACTGGTAGAGGGTTATGCAAACTATTGTTCGTAGTCGACATTTGTTCAGTAGACTAGTTTACTTGTTTGACTTGTTCCCCGGGGATGTTAATCACAACTTAGGGCTATTTGAACTTGCAATTGTACAAGTTATCCTGTCCTCAAAGTCCATCTGTTCTTTATTTATTAGGTGACATGGCACTTGGTGAAGAAAACTTCAGTGATGGACCTTCTTTCGTATATGACAAGAATCTGTTGGCTCACCGCAATGAGCAAGTAAAACGTTTCAAGTGCTCGATTTGTGGGAAATGTTGTTTTCATCGGGCAGATCTGGAATGCCATCTATCGACACATTATCCAAAGGATCAAAGGCAGACATGGCAGTGCGAATTGTGTGGCCGCAAGTTGGGATCAAGAAAGATACTTCTCCAGCACAAGAGAAAAAAGCATCCCATTCCATAAATTTGAGGCGTGGGGTTGATTGATGCAGATTGTGTTTGATAGTTTGAAGTTGCTGAGAAAAAAATTACATGTCTGTAAGTCTAAAGAAAATTATTCTTTATTTTTTTTTTAAATAGACAAAACTCATTTGTCGTATTAACATTGACACTGGATACATCATCGGGAAACGAAAGACCTATGACCGATAGGAGGTAGAAGCACAACTCTAGTTCTTGCACTCGAACTGTTGTGTGATCTTCATTAAGGTGTGGTGCCGGTACGATAGTCTTAGGTTATTTGTCTCATGAACTACTGATGCATATGGAAGCGGCAGTTGAGGATTCTTAATGCTGGGTGTCACTGGCTGCATCATGGCCCTGGCTCTAATCTAGTGCTGTTTGCTGTTAGCATAACCTTTAGGACAGCACAGAGGATTACGTATGAGTATGAGTATATTTTAAAAATCCGTAACCAGCTGTCCCACTGTCTTCATCTGCCTTACGCCAGATACAGGTGGACGTTCATCAGGGAATCAGAGACCAGGATAGAAGTAGCCTAACAGTAAGTGTTCCTAGTGCCAATCCAATATCTCATAACAGAGAGACAACGGTTCAAATATTGATTAGTTGATTCATTGGTGACAGAAATGTAGACTTGTGTTCAAGACTTGGTGACAGAAAGGTAGACTTGGGTTCCCTTGGTTGATCATTGGCAACAAATGGGGCCGTGTCGCAGTCAGAGATATATCACATGCAGTGTGGTCCAGCCTTCAGAGGTGATCTTGATTGCATTGCTTTGGGGACTGGTGTTAGGGACAAACAAAGGTATCTCCAATTTGAACCCTGTTAATAATTTTTGTAGGTCAATGGAAATTGAAATATTTGTTCTTTCTTACTTTTTTTTCTCGAGGTTGTGTCGTGTTTTGAAAATTTACATTATCCCGGCCAGTCAGCCCTAGTAAAATTCCCTATCACGAACGAATTTTTCCTCCCCATTTCGAATAACTCATGTATGCAATATACCGATTTATAAACTCGATGTTTTTCTTGCATCATGTGACTAGCGCCAGATTTCATTGGTACTTCGATAGATGAATAAATTAATTTACGATTTCCATGGTTTTATATGTACGTTCCGAAGTATTTTAGAATTACAAGTGGGGGGGGGGGGGGGGAATTGAGGCTTAATGGCGCATCGACAACTTGGTCATTAGCGCCAACCTCAGTCACAGTGCAGTGGTCCGAGTTGCCACTGCACCACAAGTCCTGCGTTTTGTGACTTTAGAAAGAAGTGCATACAAGGTAATACAGGGACAAATTAACTAATTCACTGAAAACAGGCACTGGTCACATGATCCATGAACAACACGAAGTTTCCGAATCGGCCTATTGGCAAGACAAAAAGTTTAATGGGAAAAGAAATTGATTTTTTTAATGTCTCTTTACTCTGGGAATCACTGTGTTACCAGCTAATTACTTATATAAATCAAAAGTTTGAAAGATTTAATGTGGTTAAGAGTTTGTTTATAAATAAGCACTATCGCTTTTCAGCCTAACTACGGGTTTTGTGTGATTTTACAACCAATGTCACTGAAATGTCTGGTAATATCCACAAAAATATCATTGCAGTACGAAATTCCTGTAATAACAATTAACACAAACTGCTTGTGCAATTGAATTTCTGAATCGTTTTTTTTTTAAATTTGTATGTACATAATTTAACGAATTCTCTCCATAGCTTGATATCTATCCCTTCCCTACTTATTCCCACTTTTGGAGGGTTCACTGCGAGCCAGAGCCGGGAGGACGAGCTCTAGTGGTGTCTCCGAGCAAAGCACATATGGGATTCTAAAAACAATTACTCCCACAGGGTTTGTGCTGGTTCTCAAGGGGTTAAACCTACTTATGTAATAAAAAGTTGTTCTTATTACGTTTTCAATAAATAGCGTGGTTCATGGAACACACCAGACTTGTTAAAATTGGAGGCAGAGAATTGGTCATGGGGAAAAATGGTCCAAAAAGGAAACTGCCCGGGGGATATTACAATGGCATCGTTCCTGCAAAAGTGTGTAGCACCTTCAAATACAGCAATTTGTTGATTAAGGATAAACACAACGGGACTGTATCTGGAGACAGGTGCATCCACCAGTTCAAAAGCAAAACAACGAATTTTAATTTTCTAGAGAACAGGGTCTCTCTTGGCCACTTAAAAAAGGACAAACAACATTACAATGATGGTAAAATGATGACTCACACACCTCCCTTACTTCTACACTGGTGATACTTGCAAATACAGATAAAAAACCCAAACAAGTTTACACAAACCCTGCAAATGGCAATATGCAGCACGCCATTTTGGAAATGTCATCCGTGCACCACTGATCTTTACATTCAAGCTATTGGAAGTGCATTAAAAACGTTTTGCCAATTTTCTATTTGTGGAAATTTTTTTCACAGTGTTTAAAACACGTTGTTGGTGTACTAAAATAGTGTAGGATTCTAACTGGCACCTTATTTTCTCAATTGGTTCATGATACACAATGCTTGTACCACTGTTGTTTATAACGTGATCGGTGACTGCACAATGCTTGGCCAATGCATACAATTGTTTTGATTTAGTAATTGCATTTCCATGGTCGAGTTTCCTAATTCCTAAGGGTCCCAAAGTCCCAATGTAAACCCCATTGCAAACATTACACTTTATACAGTACACAACGTTCCTGTAATGATCTACTGCTGAATTACTGACAGATTCAGGCAAATTCATGACTGATGACTGCACTGCTTGCTGGACCAACCTTTTGGTTTAAATTCTAGGCAAAATTGTTTTTCCAACAGCACAAGAGCAAGTTAATTCACTACCCAACTATAGTTTTGTAAAGGAGATAAAAGTAAAACTCTTAAGTTATAGCACGATCTTGTAGTTCACTGCCATCATTAATCATTTTTTTTGGGAGATCCCTAAACTGCTCCTTAAAGAAATTGTGGCGATCCGAAAGCAAAAACCAATCCAAATCTCACATTAGTTAAAATGGATAAGAGCAACGCTACTATTGGTTATGAAAAAACAGAACGTCGTCTTAAATTCTCGTAGAACTGTCATCAAACCCCATGAACGTTAGTAACAGATTCAAGTAAACTGTTCAGCAACTAACTTATGACTGGGAGAAAGCAAACCATGGTGTACAAATGCACAAAATGTATTTAGCTCCTATCCAACTTAAACTATCATTTACAACAATTAATTTCACTTCATTCTACAGCCATTAAATACGCTTCAAAAGATGACCACAGCCAGTCTAAAAAAATGCTGTTTTTATTTTATGCAGCACAAGTTGCGCATAAATTAATGTGAAATGATTTTAAATAAATTTGGCTAGGTTTCAACCGAAACTATCAAACCTAACCGGCACAATTTTTCTGCAGAACTAAAGAAACCATGTAAATTCTGTCCACATGACCTCATCCCTATGACTGGCATAGGTCACCCATGGCATTCGTGTTAATACAGAGCTAAGGAGCCGAACTGCTCCTTTGTTTATTGCTAGTTATCATGCCCTCTGGTAACTCAACCAGTGTCCTTTTCGAATCACTGACTACTGCACTGTGACTGAGGTTGGCACTAACGACCTAGCTATCGACACGCCATTAAGACTCAATTCCCCCCTCCACGCCACTAATGTAACCATCTTGTTTCCAGGCAACTTTGTGTCGGACCGTGGCCACATCCAATGATGAACAATAAGCCGGGTGTATTCCAAATATTCCAATGCACCACGCCATGACTGCCATTACAAGAGCTAGAAAGTGAAACTACTACAACTTCGAAAATGAACAACTGAATTTAACTCGTACTAGCTTAAAAAGAGTTGAACATGAATGAAATTTGCTGCTGACATCTAAATTTAACTTATATCGAGTAAATAACATATAGTAACAAATAGTTGTTACAACATTGTGAGTGTTAGCAACGGCAGCTCTGTTTTCGCCACCAAGCAGTTAAGTGTTCAAACTTTTCAGAAAAAATAAAACAAAGGTGGAAAGTTATACAAATTTAAATAACTAATTCGAGGAAATATTGGTCATTTGCCAATATATTCCAACCTACTGATATGAGCACTGGGTGCAAGCAACATGATATTATGTGAAGCAACCGTGCAGCAAAACGCTTGAAGCAAACGGTAAACTTTATAACCTTAGTGGCAATTTTTCCTTTAAGGGCCCGAGTTTTTCTTTTATCAGTGCTCCAAGTGTTTTTTTTTTCCAAATTAAAGGGTAACTTCTTGTGGTGTTCTGCGGTGATCGGCCCACATATTTTTTTCTCATTAACAGTTAGGATAGGTGACCGGATTTCCCTACGAAACTTCGTTACTTAGCACCCACTTGTGGTGATTATGTGTAAATTGACTTTATTGTTGATCTGTTGTTGTTGTAGTCATGTTGGGTTGGGTTAAATTAGGTTAGGTTAGGTTAATTAAGTTGAATTAAACTGTTTTTTTTTTCTGTACGCGGCTGGGCTGCATGGAGAGCTATGTAGCGAGTTTTGCTGAGCTGTTTAAGAAAAAAAGTTATGCGATCAGCCCTAGCTACTTAAAAAGCCCCAAAGTTTATTACAGTATTGTCTGGGGAATATTACCTAACGGGAAAATTGTTCAGGGGATATTGTACAATATGCAGGCAGTTGTCAAGGGGATAATTTTGGGGGCGAGGGAGAGGAAACGTGTGTGACGGGAAATAAAAATGTTTGGAAGTATCCATGATTCAGCTTGCAATTTGCACGCCCACTTACAGAAGTACTACGATGCATATCGGATGTAGGCTAACCATGGCAAGTCTACAAAATTTAGTTTTGTATCAGCCGCTTTATTTGCAGCAACTCAGCTAAAGAGAAGCCAGGTTGCTGATTGGTGTTGCAGCTTTGTCGCTATTATAACTAGAACTTTCGTGGCAAGAAGAGTTGAACATGCTCATCTAGGGAAGACAACTATCAAATGCATTTACAATCGTACAACAAAAGCAGCCAACATGTAGATTCTTTTCAGATGCATGAGTATGTCGTGTCAGTCTGGCTCAGCGGTAGGAGCTCTGTCTTTGATTTCAAAGGTCGCGGGTTCGATTCCCCGTTCAGGCAGTCTGACATATAAGTCCAAAAGGCAACGTAAATAGGTTTGCATCCGTATTTAGTTAATCAATGCTCTGTCTCTCAGAAGACCGCATCAAAACCGTAAATCAAATTCACAGATTATTAAAATGGAAAATATTGTGAAGATTTACATTCGTACCAAGACTCGATATGGAACATTTATTTAATGCAGCATTTACTGCAATCACATCAATGCGTAACAGCCTCTTTTGTAACTGTACTTTAAGCTCATGTTTATATATGCATTTATAAAAGCGTACCAATTATTTGCCCATTTCATAATAAAGACTTGGGAAATGTCGAAATGTCGCAGATTTTGTGTTTCATTTGCTTTTGTTCTCACGATTTGTTACACCGTTGTTTAGTTAATAATCATTTTAAAAATAATGCACGGCTGACTGCATTTTATCTATAAATGTATAAGAAAAATACAAAATAATAGCAAAAAATATTAAAGTACAGCAACAAACCATTTTTTGCAATTAAGCTCTTCATAGTTTATTCTGTTTTTAAAATTTTGTGTTTGATGGTTGAATACGCTCAATGATTTGCATACAATATAACAAGCAAACGTGCACAATATTCACATAAAATAAGTTACAATTTATATTTCAACATCAGTCGTTGTGATGTCTTCCTCAAACCTACATCCAACCATGTTCGCAATATTCGATCCACGAAGTATAGAAGTAGGTGTGAAGAACCTTAATAATGGCTGCCTGCTCATCTACATCTGTTTGCGTCTGTGATTCTCCACACTACTTCGTGGATTGCTTATTGTAAACAAGGTTGAATGTATGTGGAATGCTTTGTTCTGAGGAAGGCACCACACCGACTAATGTCGAAATATAAACTGTAAGTAAATTTGCAAAAAAATGTGAACCCAGGCTTATCTTATTGTACATCTTGGTGCGAGTTTTATTTATTGTTAGGATTTTTAGGATTGTTAGGATTTTTTTCATTACCGGTTATGTATGTATTGTGGTTGAGAACAGTTTGTGGAAAATGCTTGTTTTTTTTTTAATCTGCTCGGGTGGAAGCTTAAATTTTACTCATTTTATGATTTTACAGTCGAATAATGCCTGCAGAAGTTAAGAATCCAACGTTGGTTTTGATTTTTGTAGTAGAAGACAAAATATGTTTCGAAATCATGACTGCCTTTGCTGCTGAACAATGGCAGAGCTCATCCCAGATTTGGTCGAGTACTAGCAATGGAGCCCTGGCAAAGTCCATGTCAGTTTGTGCCTACCAGGGAAGAATGAGAAACTGCCAGGCTCGTTAAGTGGCTATGGGATTTATTCTCTCCAATTCTGCAACTTACCTCTCCCCACGAAATGATGGGAGGTTTGCCGAATCCGAATTCCCGGGTACACGTATTCTGCATAACTGTATTCCAAGTGCTATTTTAGTGTTCTCTTGTACTGGTAACTGTCCCTTGGTTTAGGTCCAACATACCATACCCATGCTAAGAAAACAATAAACTTTTTTTTTTAAATCCAGGCACTGGTCATAACGAGAATTTCACCAACCGATATTGGCGTTCTACAGAAATTGTACTTTTTTTTTAAGTTCTCTGATTACACAATTTCGATTTTGATCTCGCCTGTTCTTGACTCAAGCCAATTGGCTGTGCTCTTCGCGCTATGCTTGAGTCATAGGTAACAAACATTGGGTTATTATGGAAATAGGAGCGTGATTAATGCTAGGTGATTAGCGAAACGAGGATGTCAATAATTCGGATAAAAATACTTATTGTTTATCACATAAGTTGAATGCTAAATAGGAGTGCATTTGATGCCACCTTCAATTTAGGTCCAAACCTGGATGAGAGGGTCCTTTGCCTTCTGGCAGGTGAAAAGTCTGACTGACCCTTAGCTCCTTTAATGTTTTGATGATCAATGACGTAAATGTAAATTGTAAATAAAAGAATAATTAATACAAAGTTGTATTTACTTTTATTCACTTATCTTTTGCAGGCTTACCAGTATTTAACTGTCCGCATTGTCCTCGCACGTTCACCTACAAGCGCTATCTTAGAACTCATATGCACATTCATGGTGACAAATATCGATGTCAGCTTTGCGGAAACTCACACAATTCTGCTCAGAATTTGCGGTTCCACATGCGACAACATCTCAGTCCAGAAGAAAGAACGAACTTTCCGTTATGTCGTGCCTGCAAGATGTACTTTGATGATGTGCACAAACTGGAGGATCACATAAACAAAAAACACAGATCATAGCAGGAAGTGGGGCAGGAAGTTGAAGTGCAGGGCTGGGGCAAGATATTAGTTAATTGATATATGATGATTTCTCCGATCCTTCTCCGACTTGAGTTGAATATTACAAATTTTGTTAGTAAATTTGTTAGCCAGGTTTAATAACTGGTTTAATTTTTGTTAACGGGTTCATTTATTTCTTAATGTGGTGATTTGGGCTGAGGTGAAGTTAAAATATTTTCGTAATATTTGCCTACTCACCTGCAAGATATATTTTCAAATAAAATTTCTTAAAAATCAAACACTCAGCTAATTTATTATTAATGGATATATTCGGTCACAAGTTTAATTTTTGTTACTAAAATTGTGTGTGTGCTTTGGCGTCAGTAAGTGTTCTGGAAAACAAACGAAAGTAGAAGAAGAATACAATTTTAAAGTGTGATAAGTAACTGGCCAACAAATGTATAAACTGTAAAATAAAAAGTAGTCCTATTGTTACAACCCTGATAACTCTGACAGACTGGGAAGCACTATCTCCCCCTACACATCCTGCCACCAAGGCCTGCTGAAGCATACAAGATAATAAAATATATTAGACATTTATACATATTACTAATTTGTAAATGTGTACTTGGGGTATTTGCCATTGTTCACCTCCTCAACCCTAAAGAAACAATTCTCCTTCAAGGGCGTATCCCTGCAAGGTGTGAATGAATGGTGCGGCCACACCGTTCTTCCACCACCCCTCTTGAAAATCCTTACCCCTTCAAAACAAGTGTGACCAACATAAGGCACATTCCAAGAAGTGATTAAATTACGGCAACAGTGAAACACAACATTAATAGGAAATCATCGAAAATCATACAGTACAGTAACCCCTTTATTCATTTACATTTCATTCCAGTGATGTGACCCAGGTTTTGGCAAACCAGAACACTGCCATACCGTCTTTACAGTATGGACGATTGGCCAGTAAACGAGTGAGTTGATCAGCGGCCAGTGAACGAGTTAGTGGACGAGCGGCCAGTGAACGAGTGAGTAGACGAGTGGCCAGTGAACGAGCAAGTAGACGAGTGGCCATATTGCTAAAGACGATATGGTAGTGATCTGATAATGGACTGGATCACTAGATCAAATCTGGAACGCCTCACCGCATGTAAGGCAAGTGGATGAAACTGGCTTACGTACTACATTATGTCTGCATGATTTTCAATGATGGATTATTTCCAGTTTGCCTTTATATTATTTACAGCCATTTGTGTCAGTTTATTAAACATGACAATAGCTAAGAATCCGTTCTGGCCTATTGATTACATACTCTTGGCCCCTTCTACAACTGCAGGTTTTCAGGTTTTAATATTTAAGCTCAACATTTATTCGGTTCAGTGAAATAAAGCTGAAATGAATTAATGTAAAAAAAAGCTACCTTACATCATTTGCACACCCCTCTTTCCATCCCTCTTCCTATTACTAATTCTGTTGATTATAAAAGTAATTTAATGATATCACCATGAACAGTTACCTTAAATCATTTGCACACCCCTCTTTCCATCCCAATCCCTATTACCATTTCTGTTGAATATAAAAGTAATTTAATGATTTCACCATGAACCTTACATCATTTGCACACCCCTCTTTCCATCCCTCTCCCTATTAATAATTATGTTGCTTATAAAAGTAATTTAGTGATATCAACATAAACGTTTCAAAATTAAACACAATTAATTTCATTCTGAAAAAAGTTAGTAAACAAAATGTAACACCATTCAATTCTAACTTGACCACTCAGCAGAATAAAAAATTCTAACATGTCGAAATTTTTTTTCTGGTTTAAACCTGCCCAGAAATAAGGTTTTGCGAAACTTTACAGAAACAGAACAAGGTTTTGTGAACGATTTAACGTATTGCATATGATTTTTTTTTCAAAACAAGGTAGTCCTTTTTGAGATCGGAACCGAATGAAGCTTAATGGAACTTAACGTTTTGCTAGTAATAACGGTGGATGCAATTATAGAAGAACGAAATATGTAACCACATAATTATAATTTTCACTGATTCTGTCTTTGGCTCAGCTAAATTCTTCTCATAATTTGCTGTTCAAACCATCACCGATTTGTACTAAGGCAGATGCTCGATCTTATTTATTTTAATTTTAACGATTTTTTTTCTTTCTAGACTTCCCATTCGTATGTGAGGTTTGCAACAGTGTCTTCAAGCAGAAGCGCTATTTACGGGACCACATCTATATTCACCTGGAACGTTTCAAATGTTCGGCATGCAATGGCTGCTTTAGTTAGGCTCGAAACTTAAAGATTCACCAGCGGACCCACATGTCATTGGAAGAACAGAATAAATTTCTGAAATGTGGGCCTTGCAAAAAATCATTTGCCACAGTTTATGCAAAGGACATCCACATGCAAAAAAGACATGGTGTTATCAAAATTGTGGATTTGTCTCTTGACAACACTCCTGGTTCTTAAAATACACATATAATTTTCATTGTACAAGTTATTATAATAACGTTTATGGTTTAATAAACATTAAAGTTATTAAAATTGTCAAGTTGCAGATTTCATTAATTATTAGGACGAACGTGCTACTATTATTTTTTAATTTATGGTAAGAAATGATTTTATAGGAATTTGCCCTAAGCCACAACAACAAACGCAAATAGATTGTGAGGATATTTAAAATATGAGGATTGCTTCATTTAGGAACTCTAATTACTCCTGTGAATAGTACACCTTTCTTGTTCCCTCTCCCCCTCCCCCCACCCTTTAGTAGTTGAGTGTCTGGTCTTTGTCCATTACGTAAATTACGAATTATTTTGGTCAGAAGGGGTGAATTATTCTGGATTCTTTGAAGAAATTTTAATTCAGAAGATAATTCGTAATCTGTTGGCTTCAGTATGGCCAAAAACTTTACTTGGATGCTTTTTCTGCCACAAGAAAATTGTCTAAAACCACGTTTATTTGTCGTTCGGGCTAAATTCAAATGATATTCGTATCAAATTTCATTAGATTCGATTTGCCGTAGCCCGCAGTACAGACACACTGACAAATAAATAGACTGAACAAATTAGCATTTCATCTGAGTTAAAACAGGACCTTGCTCACTTAGTCAATAAATTTTAGCTTTAAACAACAAACAAGCTATGCTGTACTGAATAGGAGTAAATACGATTACTTTACAGGTCTGGCTGATAAATTGGCAGGTGGCCACTGACAAATATGAAAACCCGCAAGTGCATCCAAAAACATATTAAATTTTCAGCCTTATGTTTA
>JAHWFP010217797.1:0-12176 GCA_023313725.1 Lithobius niger | reverse complement strand
AATTAACTTGAGAGAGTTACCCCTAGTATCCTTACCCACCCTCCTTATCGAGAAGAAAAGGTTACTATCCACATCAGTTAGTCCACGCAACATTGAAACGTTTGAACTTACATCTACTTTAAGTCTTCTCATTTCGAGAGAGTCAGACTCAATATGGTCAATATTCTATATTAAATGTGGTGGACCAGACCGGACTCGCATATTCTAATGTTGGTCTCACAAATACAGCAAACGCCCAAACCAAGGTTTTATTATCACCCGAAGTGAAATATCGTTTTATCATGGCCATTCTTTGAATTGAATTGAATTGAATTGAATTGAATGAGTCAATAATGCCTTCAAGCAATACTCATTCTAGCCTAAACTAAAGCTACTTACAAACTAACCAACCAAAGCCATTGTACAACACAGTGCCAATAGACACAGTCCTTGGAATGCGGGTTGATCCGTGAACAACGGAAGGAGCTGCATCGAGTTTTGCATTACAGTTTTAACAATATGGTCACATTGACACCCACTTTTCAGGTCACAAGTAAATCAAACACTTAAGTCTTTGACTTCAGTAACATGATCCAGCACTTTACCGTGTAATCGTCTCCATGCTTTTAGAGCCAAATGAAAAATATCACATTTTGGACACGACAAAGATAATTTCCACTCTTCAGACCAGAGTTCCAGATTCAATAAAGAAGAAGATAGTTCAAAGTGATCATTTATATTTTTTATAACATTACAGAATTTTACATTATCTAAAAATTTAGGATTCCTAACGGGTGAATTTATCATTTTTAGATCATTTATGTAGATAAGAAACAAAAGTGGGCCCAAAACGGATCCCTGAGGGACACCACTAGTAACAACACTTTCGCTAGAAATGGCAGTTCCAACACATACTAGTTGTATTCTATTTGTAAGAAAGTCATTTATCCATTTTAGAGTACAACCACAGAAACCACACGCAGCCAGCTTAAAACTAAGCCTACGGTGTAGCACAGAATAAAATCTTTTTGCGAAATCAATGAAAATAACATCAACAGGATCCCCGAAATCCATAGCCTTGACCAATCCTTGAGACATTGAAGTAGCTGCAAGACGGTAGACCTACCATGTATCAAGTCAAACTGGTAATTTGAAAGTATGCCAAAGGATGATAAATAATTAAAAAACACGCTCGACAATTCTGCACGGTATATAAGTCAGAGATACAGGCCTGTAATTTACGGGGTCTGCACTACTTCCTTTCTTGAATACTAGAGTCACACGAGCTCGCTTCCAACAAAAAGGAAGTTTGCCAGTTTTTAAGTATTTGCTCAGAATTTTGGATAATGGCAACCTCAACTCACTTGCAAACCTCTTATAAAATACCGAGGAGAAACCATCAGGGCTTATAGCATTGCTATGCTTAAAAATACCAATGTATTCGACCATAGTAGAAGAGATAATGGTTGGTGCGAATGGTTCAAAGTTAACAGACAATTCATGAGATTGATCTTCCATTTCCTCAATTTTCTCATTTACAGTAACGAAATCTAGCTTTGGAGACATAGCGTTGGCTAATAACACTGAGCTAATCTTCCTTTTTTGTATTGGCAAAATTGAGTATCGTTCAACATGGGCCAATCATGGCTAAATAATGCAACTTTTTTTTTATTACTTTTATCTTGGCTATATATTGTCTACAAATATTCGCAAATATAGTCCTCACGTTGGCCACACTTGTAGCATTTTACATAATCCATACGTTGGCTGTTAACATTACGCTAATATTGGGGGCAACCCGGTTCACTGCACCGTGACTTAGATTGGCGCTAAAGACTTAACTGTCGACGCACCATTAGGTATCAGTTACATCCCCCCCCCCCAAATATAGGTTTCTTCATCGTTAGACTTGAATATTTCCAACATGGCTCCAGTGTTGGTCAAATGCCCATATAATGTATGCCTACATTGGCTTCACATATGGGTTAACAGTATCTTTAAATTGGTAAAATTTTGCTTCTGTGTAATATGAGGCATTGTGGACAAATGCTAGCTCACCTTCGTCCATTATTGGCACAGTTAAGGAATATCATTATCATCTTATTATTAAGTATGGAGATGTACAAGAATGTGCACAAACAGTTTAAAAACGGTTGTATTTAAAAATAGGCTTATGATGGAATAGGCAAGTCTATTTTTTGATCTTATATATTCCGTGATGCAAGTTAAGTTTTTTAATAATTTGGCAACTCTTTGAACTGTTTCTTTTATTTCATCTGGAGTACAAAATGAACTATTAATCACCACTGGAGCAATAATTGTTGTTGGGTATTTATGACAAGGCGTTTACTGCGATAAAATTTAAACTGTATTAAAACTGTGGTTTTGATGAAGGTGTGAAGAATACAAACATCGAAATATAATCGTTTTTTAAACTTTTTGTGCGACTGCGATTTTTATTCTACATAGTTGTTATGGTGCAGGGTATAAAACTTTTTCAAAATTCTCATCAAGTTTAGCATTGTTTGGCATCAAGTTTAGCATTGTTTAACATACTGTACTCTAGCAGCTCAGTCTACCACAATGAGGAAACAGAAAAGGGGGAGGGGGGTGCCTTAATAACCGCAATACCAATGTCACGAAAGAACGATGCAATAGCGCGCAACCTGGCAACTGGCCGCGGACCGTCTACATGGGATAGTAGATTAGCGAAGGCAGGGAGCGTATCTAACCAGGGGGCTAGACGGCGCCACTCCTTAACAAACTTGCGGCAGTGTATAAGGACATGCTCAGCCGTCTCGTCAATGAGACACAGAGGCATCTAGGAGAATCTACCCATCCATACCGAAATCTGTGTACTCGTAGCAACGAGAAGCCAACCCGCAAACGTGACAGAATCTGCGCATCTCTGTATAGCAACACATCTAAGTTCGACGCAGTGGAGCACACTGGATGCACCGCAAACAAAGCTCAAAAAACCCTCAAAAACCAACAACAATCAGCAACCTTAATAATGAACACTCATACACAACAATACAACAATACAAGCAATGATTGCGTACTATACGTCTCATTTATTAATATTTTTTATTAATATTTTTGGTGTATCATTTGCAATGTGAGGCTAATATTGGACGAATGTTGCATTTATAGCATGTAAATTTCGTGCTGCTTGCCCATATTAAGCCCTAACCAGACTGGCTGCTCGCGGCTGCACGGCGACGTAGTATGGTGTAAAAAAGACTTCAATATTCGTCCTTAACGCAACACTGATCACGCGATTGCGGCAATTTTGACCTTGTAGGCACGTAGTTACGCATCGCTTCGCACGTAATTTCCTTCTGTCTGGAGAGGCCTTAAGCCCTAACCAGACTGGCTGCTCGCGGCGGCGTAAAAAAGACTTCAATATTGGTCCTTAAACGCAACACCAACCTTACGATTGCATCAATTTTGACCTTGCAGGCACGTAGTTACGCATCGCTTCGCACGAAATTTTCTTCTGTCTGGAGAGGGCTTTAATCCAATATCGATCCAGTGATAGAAATATTGCCATTATTTCCCCAGTGCAAGCCAATAATGTAGCTGCATAAGATTCTCATCTTATCAGAGCTTGGGATCAAGTTGGGATCAAAACTGAGGGGAAGAGGTTGAGGTTTAATGGTGCGTCGACAGCTAGGTCATTAGTGCCAACCTCAATCACAGTGCAGTGGCCCGGGTTGCTACTGCGCAACATATTACAGAGATGTTAACCAAACGCCAAAACTGAGTCGGTTTATCTGTATTAGAGAATGACCGATGTCGTCTTATAACCTATCTGATGCTTCTTTATTGTCTTCCAATACATACTTCCTCGTTGTTTTATCCAATGCCGATCCGGTCTAACCGGTCTCCGATATCAATTTGTCCCTCTCCTCCCCCCCCCTGCCCCCCGCATTATTTAAAATTTACTAGCTCTTTACCCTGAGTTTATACGAGCCTTTCCTATAAACTCCATTTGGTCAGTTTTTTGTTGAATTTGGTGACTGTGATGTTAAATAATTTTGTTTTTCTTAAACTAATGGAAATAATCAAAATAATCTACCCATCAATAATCGTTCTCGACTCTGTCTTAAACAGCTGCAACTCGCATGATTTTGTCTCACCTCGTTCTACAGTTAACGAAAATTCAACTTTCCGGCGTTTTAGCACAAATGCACTACACCGAATTACGCACATCAGTATCGTCGTGCTATCGTGCTATCGTCGTGAACACCAGTATCGTCGTAGGAGTAAAAAAAAATTAAAAAGCACAAGAGTGAAAATCACACAATAAAAATGTTAGCTAAGATTCTCTAAGCCTTTATTCCGGAATTGTGCTTCATTGAGTTGAAGTGACTAATACGTGAACCAACGAACTAAGTTGAGGCGGGAATAAAAGGCACTATCCGAGGGGCTTAGACTCGACGTGATTGTTTTCAAATCGCATGCGGTTTTATCAACAGTCACGACGTGCGATAGAATGGGCGAGCCATGATTTTGGCGCGCTTTTTGGTAAAAACCGCATGCGATTTGAAAAGCGCAACTCGAGATTAGGGCTCCAGCTTTGGCACTCATCTTGTCGCCGCAGTCGTCGAGAAGAGGTAACGTTTGCGTATTGGTCATACCAAACTAATATATTGCTTCCTATAGAGCAGTGACACGACGTAGTATTATTGTATATAACTCTACGCTGGAGCCTTAATGGGTTAGCTGCAAGGGGCACTGCAGAGAGAAACAGAAGGGCGTCATACTGAAGCCAATGCTGTGAAGAGTGATTTCTTAGACCTAAAACGCGCGATTTTCGTTGTTGGAGAAAACAACGTTATTTTAAGTCTAAGAAATCCGCTCTTCCGTTGTTTTTGCCTCCAATTTTATGTAGTGCACCTTGTAGTTACGCCCTCCAAAACCCATGCTTGTGCCAATCTGGTGCCAATATGGCGGCAAATGTCACTGCTCTATTGAAGGGGGAATTCTCTCCTGAATGCCATTATTTTCACCGGTCACTTACGGTTCATCATGTGATTGTGGAATGTCACCATCTTGATGGTGTTCGTCGCCGTTTCCATCAACCGCGAGACTTAGCTCGTTAATTGGGCGACGAGTATGTCTTTCTGTTCTGCCATGGGTTTGTTTTAATTTTTGCAGGAGGCAGAGATGTATGATAAGAACTAGATTTGGGGTTTGTTTAACACCTCTGGAATGCGTGGCGCAGAGGCAACCCGGAACACTGCTTCACTGTGACTGAGCTTAACGTTAATAAACAAGCTGTCGACGCTCAATTAAGCCTCAACCGCCTTCTCCCCCTCCTCCCCCACCCCCTCCGCACACACACAAACTATTTTCCGATCTGAACTCAGAGGCTCCTGTCATATGAGCCGTATCTCCAAGGCCCAAATAAAGCCTTACCGAACCCGTTCGTGGATATGACTCCATTAGGAAAAGGATTCGTTTGTTAGTAATAATTTACCAACAATTTGTTTGTGCATTAATTAATAAAATGATAAATAAAATAATATAATAAAACATTGTTTACGATACCAAACTGCTACTTTTGGCTAAAATTAATAAACACAGATGCAACTGAGACAATTTGTCTTCCCTACTGCATAAAATTACGTCCACTGCAGGCGTTATTAAACCCAATCCCAAGTGGTGGCGTTAGATATTTCTTGCATTTTTTTTTGTTCGTTTTTGTCCGCAAAAATACTCATCGAATCTGATCGGCGGATAGTGATGGGGCATCCCTAAAGTGAATAGCAATCCGTGAGCAATTCAGCCAGTATGACTGCATATCAAGGATTAAGCTGTCTTCCGTTTTAGTACCCTGTACAGCCGAAACGGCAGAGAGACTATTGCAACGACTTAGTCCGTCCGTTCGTTCGTTCGTCTGTGCGTCTGTCCGTCCTTCGTCTTTTTCAGCTCCGGAACGGTACCAGATTGAGATAACTGTTTTCACCATTAAATTCAGCATCCAAAATTTAGTTAAAAGGAATAAAAAAAAACGGATGTATAAAGCAGAAGTGACACACTAGTGACCGGAAATGTCCGGCCGACAAGTGAGCCCATTATCTACGGAACGATACCAGATCAGAGACAAACGCCAAATTAGTTAAAAGGAATAAAAAAAAAAATCCGCACGTATGAAGCGGAAGTAGCCAGCAAGTGGCCGGAAGTGGCCGACAAGTGAGCCCATGGAACGGTACCAGATAGAGATAAACGGCTTCCACCATTTATCTCCTCTTATCTCCACATTTATCTAACCATCTCGCCATTTATCTCCACAGTGAACACTTCCACTAGTATGAAGCGGAAGTGGCCGACAAGTGAGCCCATCATCTATGCGAAGGCACCAGATAGAGACAAACTGTTTTCAACATTAGATTCAGCGTCCAAATAGTAGTAAAAATTAATTTTTAAAAACCGGAAGCTTGAAACGGAAGTGGCACGAAAGTGGCAAAATTGTTCGGGAAACCAGTTCCCCCGGCTTGTTATTGCGTAATGGTCGGATAAACTGTAGGCCAAAGGGAAGTTGGCTTCCCTGCAAAACAACGCTTATAATAACTTTAGTTATGTGCATTAAAACGTACGTAACATTGTGATATTTTTGTAGTACAAATTCAAGGGATACGGTGCGTTTGCCATAATCCCGTTTGATTACCGGTTTTATGTCAATCGCCCCAGCCCTTGAGCATTTCCCGTTTGCTCGAAATTATGCACTTCTTGTTATCTGCTGGATTTCTCGTTTGCCATAATTTCCCGTTTGCCATAACTCCTTTTGCCATACAGATGGATTTGACGGCGTTCAATAACTGGGTATGGATTGTTCACTCCTGGTGCCGAATTTCTGCTCATCCGGTGACAAAACTGGTTACTGTTTGTCATTCCAATTGAAATCCAGCGCTATGCTATTTAGACACATTAAAACTTTAACTTTTTTTATTCGATGTTAATTTGAATTTTTCTCTAGGCTAACTTTTTGTTTAAAAACTTTTTTCTAAAGTGGTTTAAAAAACAATAAAAATAGTGTAGTCATGATACCACACACGAAACTTTTCCTTATACATGGGGCAACATTACGCAACGAACGAAAGTTGGACAATTTTCTGATTTTTCAAATATTTCGAAACATACAACCAACATTTTCGGATCCCATAATTGAATTTTGGATTCAGAAAAGTGGTGCCTACGTTGTGAGAGTTTAATTTTTGCAATTGGGGGGGGGGACGAAATTTTCTTTTAAGATAAGCCCACACGAGTACCTTCACTAGCTTTCTGCGATCCCCTCCCCCCCCCCCTCCTAACAAAATGCTCAAAATTGAACTTTCACAACATAGGGACCACTTTTCTGAATTCAAAATCCAATTCTGGGATCCGAAATTGTGGGTTCTATGTTTCGAAATATTAAAAAAAAAATCAGAAAATTGTCCGACTTTCGTTCGATGAATGTTGCCCGGTGTACAAGGAAAAGTTTCGTGTGTAGTATCATGACTACACTATTTTTATTGTTTTTAAACCACCTCAGAAAAAATGTTTAAACAAAAAACATGGAGACTACAGAAAAATTCAAATTAACATCGACAAAAAAATTTTTTTTAATGTGTCCAAATAGCATAGCCCTGGATTTCAATTGGAATGACAAACAGTAACCAGTATTTGTGAAAAGATGGCTCAGAAACTCGGTACCAGGAGTGAATAATCCATACATTCTTCAATTTGAAATGGGACTTGATATAGACTTTATGGCAAACGAACATGTATGGCAAACGGGATTATGGCTACAGGGCTAAGATATTTATGTCTCCCGGGATTATGGCAAACGCGATTATGACAAACGGGATTATGGCAAAAGCTATTACGGCAAACGGGAAGCCAATTCAAGACAGGCTATGAAATGTGTCTGACAAGGAAGTCATAACTGTTGTCTTAACTGATCCTTGTTATTCGGACCTTATTATCAGACGTAACGGTATGTTCCCTTTACTTGGCTTCAATTGAAGGCTAAAAAAACTTCAGCTTGAGTAAAAAAGTGCAATTAACTGAATAATAATTGCCAATTATGTCAAAATAACATTTTGGAGCCTTCCCTTCAACTCAGCTGCTAACCGCATGTAATTGTATTATTGAAATTTCAAATTACATGAAATTGAATTGGATCTCGTGTAAATGCTTTCGACTCGTGAATTATCGTACACAAATCGATTGGGCTTTCGAAGCGAGCGGATCACCGAGTGGCTTTCCGAAATTTCCGGCATGAATTTGTCTGAATAGCGGTTGACAGAGCTTTGATCATGCCTCTTGATGTATACGAATTGTATTTAAAGCTTAGGCTCTTAAATCTACGTTCTAATATAATTCCTCTCCGTGGACAGCGTTCGTTTAAATTAGAAATAATTTGTTTTACTTCAGAACAGTTACATCGTTAGTTCTAATCGGGCTTATCCCTCAACGGATTCTCATTAATCGCTCGGCAGCCGATTATTTTAGGCGATAACAAGACTTGGTAAGGCAGATGAAAGCTTCTAAATGTTCGTTCATTCTCGTCTGTGACGTATAGTTCTGCTCCGAAACGAAACGATAGGTTTTGCAACCTTGGAAATACGACAATTTGTTTCGGTTAATATTCGGGATCTATACCATGAAAATAAAATAGGTAATGTTGTGAAACGTCAAAAGTTTTATTTTTTTCAATTTCCTACTGTCTTTTTCTCTCACACCCTTTTAGGAATTAGGAATAAATAGCACTTAGTGGTGCACATAGTGGCGCATTGCCTCTGCTATTTTTTTTTTACAAAATACCCTTTAGGTAAAAAAAAAAATGGCGTGTTTGTGCTGACATTTTCTGGTGTACAAGTAGCACCTTTTATGTTCTTTTCAAATCATTTTTAGGCTGAAGCCTACAAAACAAAAAACCTCAAAACAGCAAAATATAGGGGCCAAAAAGGGTAAAAAAAAGGGGGGGGGGGGTAGGAAAGGGTAAAAAAAAACCAGCAACAAAAGGACCTCAGAAAAGGTCTGTGCCCTTTTTCTGAAACACATGTACCATGCAAAGAGTGACAAAAGGAAATATGCAGCAGACACCTTTAAAAAATCGCGTTATTCATCAAATTTGTACTTTAATGCCCGAACTAAAACTTCCGTTTTGCTGCAACGAAACACAATAGTACAACAGTGAAACTCACGAGCCAAAAATAGCGATTTATTTATATCGATTTAGCAACATGTACCAGCTAACGCGCGTCATCCTTTTAGACACACGCAATGGTGTTTTCAACGTCGGCCTTTTGTCTGTGAAGAACTGTTGTCACATTGACGATAGCATTGAAAGATTGTTACGTAAAGAGGGTCTGACGAGTGAGTTCAAAGGTTAGGAAACTAAGGGATTTACTGCTTTGAGCCGCAGGGAAATTCTTAACTGTGAAAAATGAGTTCAGGTTGTTTCCCATGAGTCCACAATATAAAAAAAAAAAGGTCTCTAAAGGACGTGCGTAAAAAGCTTTGTCATGATGAAGAAAAGAAGGAAAGGTTTTTGTAGGATTACCGCAACTGATTTATAGCCGGTTTTTCTGAATTAACCTGTCGGCTATTTTCAATCTGCGTTTCTCCCCCTTCCCCACCCCCGACCAATTTTTTAGAATCGTAACAAGAAAATAAGAACAAATAAATATTTCTTAAGAAATACAAACTGAGAACGTACATTTCGGATAAACTAATCCTCAGTGTTGTAGCACAAGACTTTTTTGCACCTTGGTTTTTATACTGTGGGTTTTTTTTTTACCACGGTTCATCCAAGGTAGGTGTCGGGAGTTTACCCCCTCGACCTTTTTTACCACTTAAAACCTTCTAAGTGTCCAATAATGAAATATTTATTTTTTAAATGTGCATTGGTGGTGGGTTTGGCAGAGGAAAGCAATATGTTCATTGTTGTCAGAGTAATGATTGCTCGTATGATTTAACGGTTCACTGATTGTTGCTTGAGAAAATAGGACTGACAATTGTTGGACTGTCATAAGGGTCGACCTAGGATCTCTGTGTTAAACTCTCAACGTTGAGAGCTTATAACTCCGTCAAAAGTAAACATATTTCAACCAAATTTGGAATCAAGCCTTGACTAGTCAAGGCTTGTCTGCAGTCCAAAAATTATGAAATTCGGTCCAGCCAAACCCGTCATACAGAGAGTGGCCAAATACAACTTCTTGTTCTTGGGAGTTGTTGTTCTGGGTATGTACCTTTCGTCTGTCCTCTCTACAGATCAAGCCATTTGTTCTATAAAGCTGGTTCTTAGCCCATTTTACAGGTATTGCTCTGTAGATGTGCCCTTTCCATAAGGCCTTTTCTAATTGGTCAAGTGGTTCAGGGGTTACGGAGCCCTAAACGACCAGATTGATTGTTTTACATTATTTTAAACATTGTTATTATGCAACAATGTCAATTAGCAAACGCCAGCTGCAAGACGTAGACTGAAGATTAGAGGATTTGTTTCTATTATTAACACTGGCGAGCAGCCTAGGGTTTCTGATTTAAACTCTCATCTTTGACCTCAACTGCACTGTTTGACAGTTTAGCTTCAAATCTAAAAGTAACACGAATTAATAAACAAAAACGGAACGTTAAATGTTTACAGTAAGGGTCTAAAAG
Source organism: Lithobius niger (assembly GCA_023313725.1). NCBI lineage: Eukaryota > Metazoa > Arthropoda > Chilopoda > Lithobiomorpha > Lithobiidae > Lithobius > Lithobius niger. The sequence goes on along the minus strand of JAHWFP010217797.1, from coordinate 1,544 downwards.
TCAAAACCTAGAAGGAACACGGACAAGCTTTAACAGTCAGGGTCTAGGTGTACAATTTTGCCAGTAAGAGGCTGGTAAGCATTAGACCCTTACTACCCGGTGGCCAGCAATAAATACATTTTGACGAAAAACTGGAATCCTCCTACAAAGACCCATGCGATGATCCAGTGGTAGTAGGTATGCGTTTCCTGCTTTGCTTTCTGTTGAAAATTATTTTTAGATTTAGTAACGTGACAGCATATTCGCAGCATAGAGCATTATTCCTACTCCTCTACCATAAATTGACGAAATATAATAAAAAATTATAAAACATCAAAACACAAAATGCAAACTTCACAAGAAAATTGTGTTTTAAAATTCCTTAACACTATTCTAAGAACAAAGAAAACCTGGTACAACTGTTCATACACAAGTTTGTCCGAATAGACTAGAACTATAAGCTAACCACCGGGTAGTAAGGGTCTAATGCTTACCAGCCTCTTACAAAATTTTATACCTAGACCCTTACTGTCAAAGCTTGTCCGTGTTCCTTCTAGGTTTTGACTTTTATACCCTTACTGTAAACATTTAACGTTCCGTTTTTGTTTATTAATATAATATCTAGTACTACGCGGTATTGGTGGTCTTCCACCTCGATTTCGGAAGGTGTCTGTTGTCGCTGTGGTTAAGCGTTCCTACAAGAGCTGCAAAGATGCCCCACCAGTAGCACAAATCGCATTCTGGCCCACTTGGCAGGTCTTGTGATGGAATGTGGTCACCCTCTCGAAATTGATAATGGTCATAGCCACAAGAATGACAGCAATGTAGACTGCGAGAATCGGGTGGATTTGAAGGCATTTCAAGTGCAGTTGAGTTGATGGAGATTTAATGCTCTGCCTCTAGTGACAGTTTTTTGGGTTCCTAACAACATATCCACGTTGAAGCAAAGTTGCTTGTTGTTGCGTAGCCAGCATAGGGTGTTCTTTGGTGTAGGCCATGGGTTTAAAGAAATGAATGAAAATAAGGTAAGACAATTCCTGGTGACATTCCATTGGTAAATATGGGTTGTAGGTGCAGTCCAAACCATGTTCTATCTGGACGATTCCGTTTAAATGCTGCAAAGATTTGTTCAATTGCAAGTTTTTTGTACTAAGTCTAAAGTCAAAGCACGACGGCCTCTCAGTACATTCTCCTTTACTTTCTTAAGTGTTGGATCAAATACCCCTTCAATGTAGATAGACAAATACAGGCTTGACCCTCTGTGATTGTGCGACCGGTTTGCACAATACCTTCAAATAGGACTCATACCCGCCATACATAAGATAATCACATATTTGCCTTGCACCATCGTAATTCTTCCAACTCTTCGTCTGAAGTTGCATGCTGCTTGAAAATTCTTGTGGGGTAGACAAGGCGGCAATAAGTTGAGGGCTATAGAAGGCAATATCCAGGTTTGGCACTCATCTTGTCATCAAAGTCGCCGAGAAGCGGTGGAGTTGGCCCCTTTACGTACTGGTCACACCAACCTAACACATCGTTTCCTTTTCAGGGGGAATTCTTTCTCG
>JAHWFP010217794.1:0-15784 GCA_023313725.1 Lithobius niger | reverse complement strand
GAAGACGGAAGCAAGACCCCATCTCTAAACAAACGGCCCTTTTCAGGGCCACCACATTCTACGAAAGAGATCCATTCACCTGTTTCTGTTATTTTCAATAAAAGTGCAAAGTTTGGTTAAAACTTTTTGGGTGTACCAATCCGCAACCCGGGGTAACTCGCCATGATGGTGCCCGCCACCTATACTGACGAGGTCTAACTGTAAATGCAATTAAATTTACAGGTAGTAGAAATTTTCGACCGACGAGTAGAAACGTAAATTTTTTTTGGGGGGGGGGGTTAAATTGGTTTCTATCGTCTTAAGAAAATTTATACTACCTGTAAATACCCACCCTACCTCCCCTCTGGAGCCACCATCATGATGACATATCGAGAGCAAAGGAGATGGCTGCCACAAATTTAGGTTATGTACATTTATAATTACGAAATGGTGGTATCTTCGTGAGATCGGCGGTCAGAGTTTATCGTTCATAATTAATTACCGGAGATCAAATTTGAAGTTGTTTTTCCCCAGAAAGTTGTGGAATAAAATGTTCTTGAATATGGCCCAAACAGATTTGAAATTGGTACATTTTTCATGGAGAAACACGAGTCTGAAGTATGAGAGATGCAGATTTTTTTTTTTGTTGGGGGGATCGCCGAAATAGTGATTTTTCCAATTTTTGTTGAACTTTGGGTTGGGCTGCCTCCCCAATCGAAGTGAGAACGGGGTTTCTTTACACAGGCAACCAGGCAGTTTATTTTTTATTTTATTTAACGAACCTCATTTTTTTGACAGGTAAAGTTCAAAGCTTTAGGAAATTGTGTTCCTTCTGGCTTTTTGTTTTTTGTTTCCTCTGGGTTTTTTTTTTTTTTTTGGGGGTTTGGGGGGGGGGGGGAGGTGGGTGCCACCTTTTTAGCCTTGGCTCGGTGCTGTCTACAGTATTCGTATTCCATGTCAGTCTAAAAAAATACAGTCGTAACACTGTTTAACCCCATTGATGCCAGCCAGAAATAAAACACCGACTAGCCAGAGCCAGTCAGTTTTTAACAATAAGCGATTGCACGTCTGCATTAAACTTCGTTTAACTTCCTTCAAAAACGTAGCAGTGGCTTCCATTTTTTTTAAACAGCTCGCAATACTTAGGCCTTAACCCAAATATTCACACAAAAAATTATTAAGCGTATTTGGCATATTGGCAAATTATAAAGCGTACAGGTCTTACTATTAGGTTTTAATGCTAGCGCTGCTTAAATGAGTTGTGGGTTATTTAAATTCACGTATTGTTGTATTTATACCAGTTTACAGAAATTCAAAGAAGCAAGGATGGATGAAATGTTTCCAGATGAAATGGATACACCACAAGATGTTACAGCAAGAGTTCGTTTCCAGAAGTAAGTTGCCTTTGGTTCCTCTTCTTTTAACATTAAAAAGAATAGTCTCTGTTATGGTCGAAGCACACATTCTTCTTTTTCTGCTTATTACAGGTCTAATTTGTACCCCGCCTTGTTCATTTTTTGGCCCTCACTGGTCTTGTTATGAACTTCCTCCTACATTACCTTCAAATAAAAAGCGAGCAGGAATAGTGATTTGTTTAATACGCTGTGTGATGATTTATTTTACCTGGTTAACCATGTGTCACCGTATTCTGGAGAATATGAATTCAATTTAATTCCCTGTATCCAGTGTCAAATGTAGCAGCTTGTTGTGGCATTTTATTGTAAGAATCCTATACCTTTATTGCAAATTAAGTTCTCCATCAACTGATCAATCTGTTCATAAAAAAAGCATTAGCTGAAAATTTGCGGTATTTGCTTGCCCGTCCCCCCTTGCAATCCTTGGCATTCAAAATGATCAAACACTATTGTGGAGTTATTGTATTAATTCAGTTTGGCTTGCAAATGAACAATCGGAATGGCCAAACCGAGGTTATGCTCATGGTATTAAATTGAGAATGAGCGCAGAGCTCCTATGGGTGATTGGCTAAACTAATCATTTTTAGATTAAAATAAAATTTATAGGTTGTTAAATTTATTTCGAGTGTAAAATTAGCAAAAGTAATTGATTTTAGCATAAACTGAAGGTAAGTATGTTAGGATAGTATAAACTAATTTTAAGCAGTGTTAAAAAAATTTGTTTTCGTTGTGTTGATGATTATTGGCCTTATCCTAGTTACAACAACAACCTATTTAGTTTTTGCACTCCAGTCGTTGTTTGTATTCTTCCTCTTTGCTGTGGATTAAACGGACCGTACCGTTTCCTGTCAACGTTTTAAACATGTCTTATGTTTATCCCCTTGATTGTTTTCTTTAAAAGGTACCGAGGTTTAAAAAGTTTTCGAACATCACCTTGGGATCCAAAGGAAAATCTTCCTGCCGATTATGCAAGAATATTTCAGTTTGAAAACTTTAATCGCACAAAGAAAAGAGTGTTGGCAGAAGAGAGAGATGGTGCCCAGGTAATCTTGTTTAAATAAACCCAATGGCTTAGTTAAACGATGATTATGTGAAATTGCATAATTTGCGATATTTCAATGGAAGGAGTTTTGAAAATTATTCATGAAATGGTAGGCAAATGCAAAAACGAATTAAGCCAAAAACACCCATAAATTTTCGCAAAATTTGGAAATGCTGCAAAACTAAATTTCCAAAAATTGTGCAAATTGCTTAATGGAAAACGCGACGCTAATTTTAAAATTAAGAGCTAGAATCACACATCACTTCCGAATTTTCACCGTGGGTTAACATCCTTTCCTCTTTAACAAGCTTATTAAAGAAGCATGCAGTCTAAAACAGTTGCCCCACAAACCGAACCGAAAACCACAGTGAGTAGGCCTAACCTGTATATGGAATGCCAGTGAGCCACTTCAGCGCGTACTATCCAAAACAACACCTCCAATGCTTCGCCAAAACATCCCGCAACGTAAAGTCGTTGCTCCGAAGCTCCCAATAGTCTGAAGAAAAACGGACACTAGCTAGTGTCACAAACTCCCTAATATCTAACAACCAGGCAACCAACAAACGTTAGCTATATAAAGGTCCCCTATGGTTACCTCACGCGTAGCAAGTCTAGGCCACCCCTGTAGTGTACCCACCTGAGGGTCCTGCTCCTTCACCAGTTGGTCAGGACCATCTTATCCCAAACTATCCCAAGACAGCTAGTACGGTGCAGAATATGCCCAGTAGTTTACTTAGGCGAGTCATGTAAGAATTTGCACACGCATGTCCTTGGACACATTTCAGCAGTCCGGAGCCATGACTTAAAAAAATGGCGTCGCAGAGCATCAGTCCTCCGTTAAGCGTGATATTGGCTGGAATCAAGTCTCCGCCATGTTCGTGTCAAACACCCCCGAGATTGCCTTCTCCGAGCCCTGGTGGCAATTTCCATCTATTCACAATCTCGTACTTCCCTCACTGATGCGCTTGCTGTGGAAAAAGAGGATGACTCCGCTGATTTGCTCCCAGTGCTTCATCTAGCTATGTGGTTTACCAGCTGGAAGTTAAAACGTGCAAAACGGATCGAATGTAGACCTGATTCAAGTTCCTAAAACGAGTCTGATAAAGATGAGCGACTTCACAGTCTATGTTAACATCTGTTGGACTAGTCCTTCATGTATGACGTGTGATTCTAGCTTGAATTTTGAAATTGGCATGCGTGTTTTCTATCGTGAATACTGTGTTTCAAGTCGGTCTCTAGGTGGTAGGGCCGCCACGCTACTGCCCCCACAAAAATGTTCGAGGGGGCGTAAAAAGATACTTGGAATAACGTAAAAAGTATGAACTTTCTTTTCCTTCTCCAAAAAAAATAAATTTTTAAATGGTGTGTCCATTTTTATTGATACCATACAACGGTTTTGGCGGGAACCATAAGCTATTCCTTTTGTTGAATAAATTTTCGGATTAATTTAAACTGCAAAAATAGCCAACCAAGACAGCTACGACGAGGGACAGTAGATACAGTTGTGCAGCGAAGCCCAACTTAGTAGAGCCAGTCAATGGAGCCTCAAGCATCGTTGTAGCTTTGACTTACATATCGCACTGCATGGTTGTATTAACCTGAAATCCTGCTTTGGATTTACCTACCATCCCTGATGAAAGCAGCGGTGAGATGTTTTCTTTTTTGGCAGACAGCAATAAAAAATAACAGTGCAAAAACTACCGAAAACAAATGAATAATTCTGCGTCTTAACGTGGAAAAAAAGTATGAAACCATTTCTTTCCCGCTTTTTGGGAGAGGGTTGATGTGATGGTGGCAGTTACACGATTTTTATAAGGAAAACTAGGATTTCCGATTACTTGTTTATAAGCCAAAGAACCTAACAATTGTACCAAATTTGAAGTCATTTTGCAGGTATGAGACCGATCTTGGAGAAGTTGTTGGTGGCAAGAGCCTCCCCCCCCCCCGCTCCCCAGCAAGTGCAAGAATCGGAAGGACTCACCGCGACATTGTCCTGAATCAATAAGGTTTAAATCTAGATTTGAAGTTGGCCACAAGCGGGGGAACTGATATACCCCTCATGCTGGGAAGAATTATTTTGTAACTTACAGCTGGATTAAAAGTGATGGTCAGCCCACATTTTTTTTTCAGCAGCCGCCTGCTAAAGCAAATTTCGCGTAATTTTTTTTCTAATTTACGAAAGACTAAACAAATAACCCAGCAAAAAGTACTTCGTTTCAGACCCTTGTTGATGCCTGTATTTAGCGTTAAAATTTAAAAACCAACAAAGAAACTGATTGTTCCAATGAAGCTTTTTCAAGTGGAACAATTCACAAAGTACTTTAATCCTATACTGCATCACTCATACCTTATCGGCTTTAAATAGGCCTACTTACAGAAATAATTTACACAAGGTTGATTAGACAATACCGGAAAACGTTAACAAACTTTAGTACTTTTCACCAAACAAAAATAAAATGAAAGTGCATGTTCCCTGTACAATGAGCAAAAAGTTGACCAAAAAATAAATATAACCAACAAATTCTACCCCAATTTCTCCATGGTTTAATAGGCATGAAAATTAGTGTGCAATGCGATTCTAAACAGTCTTGCCATAGATAAGAAAGCAAAATTGCTCTTATTACTACTCGCATTATTCTACGGTCGCTAGGAAGCAAGTATTTTTCATATATCAACCTTGGTGGTGGTCTTTAGGTCACAATGTGTGGTGCAGTGGCAACCCAGACCACTGCATTGTGACTGAGGTTGGCGCTAATGACCAAGCTGTCGACGCACCATTAGGCCTTAATTCTCCCCCCCCCCCTTAGGTCACAACTCGGAACGGTTGAACCAGTTCTAAGCCATGATGGAGCTGAAGCCAGGGTCCGCTCCAGTAGTGCATTGGTTCGAGCGCCCGGCCTAGCTAATACGCTGGAAGTTCTGGGTTCGCGTTCCAGTCGGACCATTTTTTCCCCTTTCTTTTCCAGACAAAAAACTCTCACGAGGCCCGTCTTGACACTGACTGTGCGCTTCGTAAACTACTGTATCTGGCAAAAACTATCGACTTTCTGATTTAATTAAAAAAAAAAAAGGCCAAAAACTTGTGAAAGGGTAGATGGATGAGCCCTTCCATTTTAGGGTATATCTTTTGTCTTCTTCAGTTTCCTACCACCTATAATCTACTATACAGTATGTCTCAGAAGTCCCGTCTACCCAAAATAAATGGCTGTATACTGGATATGAGTTTGTAATAACAACATACTCATATAGGAAATCACCTATGGCAAATCCGATGATGGTTCTCAAACTGACCTTGGAGGTCGTTTTCAAGGTCATCCAAAATATATCTCCTAAACTATTCAAGATACGGGCATAAAGTAAATTAGAAAGTTGTTTGGAATGATACCACAAGTTCAACAAAGGAATCAAAACTGAAATCGCGCCACAAACATGGAAGATGTGGGCAATACAACTTGGACACTGCAGGGGTGCTAACCAAGGGGCAGCGATAAGCAATTACTTGGTGTCATCATGTGGTTGTGTATTGAAGCACTAACGATCGACTAGAGGAAATCCAGTTCCTGATATCGGTAATTGTATGAAAACAAGGGCGTAAGAGTGCGGGGAGGGGAGGGGTCGTGGGCACGTGATCCCTATTTGTTCTGCATTATCGTATTTGTGTTATCACCTTAATGAAATGAAGGAAACTTGTATTCATTAGTGAAGAATTACCTGTATTTTCCTGACTATGGATTGGATGGTATTCTGGTTATAGTGCACTTTCTAGATATCCATTTTTAGTAAGCCTCAGGTTCCATGCTTGTCGGATGGATTGTTTTAGGCATAATCTTTGCTTCAAAACACTTTTAAATGTAGTTGATCATTTTCTAGGCTTATTGCTGCCCCATGGTTGGCTCCCCTGAAGAGTCCAAATTGTTTTGCCCATATTTTCCTTGTTTACGGCGCGATTTCGATTCTGTTTTTTTTTGTTGGCCTTGTATTATACTGTAATCCCAAACAACTTTCTAATTTACTTTATGTCCGTGTCTTGAATAGTTTAGGAGATATATTTTGGATGTCCTTGAAGACGACTTCCAAGGTCAGTTTGGGAACCATTATCAGATTCACCATAGGTGATTTCCTATATGAGGACTAGGGATGAGTCGGTAACCGAAACCGAAACCGAATTTTCGGTTTTTTACTGAAAACCGAAACCGAAACCGTTTGGATTTTGTGTCGGTTTTTCGTGCGGTGTTCGAAAAAACAAAAATTGATTTGTTTTTCTAATTTATTTTTAATAATTATCATTTTCTACGTATAAATGACAGCAAAGCTCCTAATCATTAAAAAGAAAATAGTAGAGGAAAATGATGCCACAGCTAGGACCATGGTCTATGACTCTGCTGAAAGTGAAAGCAGGAGTTAGATGCTAGTAATAGTACTGATACAAGAAAGAAAAACTAGAAATAGCTGATTGGGGTGGATGGTGGCAAAAACCGATACCGAAACCGAAACCGCGGTTTTGTGTGCGTAAAAACCGAAACCGGAACCGAAGTCAAAAAAATGAAACCGACCCATCCCTAATGAGTACGTTGTTATTACCAACTCATATCCAGTATATAGCCCTTTATTTTGGGTAGACGGGACTTCTGAGACATACTGCATATTAGCTGGAGTGAAATAAAGGAGGACCTGTAATATCACCGCACATGTTCCATCTCTCGTTCTGTGTCGCGACTCCATGCTGCCAAATATGGAACGACTGGTCCTAACACACATTGAAAATACGCTGTATCGGTTCTATAGAAAGATGTAGGGCCATACCTAGCTGCCTGTGGGGAGGGGGAAGGGTGTGGGGTGGGGAAGGGGTTACGAGGGAGGGGGGGACCAAACACAACTGTCTTTTAAGAAAAAATTATTTTTTATTGTTTTCGTTTTAGTTTAGAGTTTTTGGACTGGACTTTTTTTTCCGTTGTGACTTGGGGGGCGCGGGGGGGGCATAAAACTGGGAGGGGCGTAAATTGCCGGTTTGCCCTCCCAGAAAAAATTCTAGCTACGGCCCTGTTCGGAGCCCTTAGCAGAGTCACCATTCCGGGGTTCGAGAATATTACGTAACCTTGTAACCTGGTTACTGAGGAAAGAGAAAAAATTGAGGAAATCGTGGTGGCGAGAAAGTTAAGAAGCCCTAAAGACAGATCATAGAATAAAACAAAAAGAATACAAAAAAGGTCGCCAAGAACTACTAAAAATTTTTTATAAAGTTTCCAAGGTTGTGTGTGTTCTGAAAAGCTGAAAATTCCCTTCGAATAAATTGACTGAAGTTATCAAATAATTTTTACTATGTAACAATGGATTCCCTCCGACCAAATACGTTAAAAAAAAATAGGTAAATTCGAGATTAGGAAATTGGACGAAAATTTGAGGAAATAAAGGGCAAGTTACAAGTGCTATTGTAAGATTCTCGGAGTCTGCACCATTCTCTGGTAGGATCACCATTTTTGGGGAAAAAAAATATAAAACAAAAGCCCGGTGACCTTGTCATTTACTTTAGCAAGAAGATAGGCTCGAACATCACACTTTTTTTCTTGTGGCCTTATTAAAAAAAAAAAAAGTTTACTTTTTCAGGAAGCCTATGTTACATGAAATATTACGTTGTTGCCTTTTAATTAAAAAAAAATTAAAATCGTTACAACTTAATTGTTTTTCTTAAATTTGCAGATGGTGTGTGACGTATGCCATAAAATCATACCTAAATCCCGTAAAATTGCACTTTCGTAGCAACAAAACGCACCTCAAAATTGGTCCTTTTATTATCAAAAAAATTACGTGTTTGTTCTTAGCCAGTAACAGTAAAGAGGTTACAATTGTATTAATAAAGTGGCTAGCGCTATAGTGAAATAAATAGCTCCAAAGATTTGATCTAGTGTTAGCAGCCCTGTTCCACTTCAAATCTCTACTGAACAGCTTGTTCTGTCTACCACTTGCCAGTTTGTTTTCAGCAAATGTTTTGCCAATAAACGTGTTTCTCTTAAAGCGACCTGCTGTCTAAATGAATGCACACATTTTCGTGATGCTCCACATACAATACAATCCTAAACTTTTTAAACCTGTTGTTAGTCAGTCTCTTCCTGTGAAATATAAAATCCATTTTAAAATGTATCGACATTAGCAATTTTATGTTCTGACTAGGGCTGGTACTTTCCGGTTTTTTAGTTATCCGTTTAACCGGTTTTTTTTCCGGTCGGTTACACGAAAACCGTTTTTCCGTTTTCAGCAAAAAATACAGCCAAAAAAAATTTCACCACTGTGTAATACACTATTAAAAAACAAAGCTGAAAAAAAAAAATATGATTTAGTCCTTGGTAAGACAAGCACAATTATTGACTACATGCTCATTTTCGGATTTAAACTAGAAGAAAGTTAACGTTGATAAATTTAAGTACTTACTTTATCAAGAATTTTGACTTTATGTAGCTTTAAAATTTCTACAAGATGTCAAATTTTACATCTTAGCGACAACGTAAGCCAAAAACAAAACAACAAAATTTAATACGTTTTCGTTAATGTTCCATTAATTTCAAATTATGAGCCAGAAAAATTAGCATGTTTGCGTTTTCGGGTAGCAACGCATTTCGTTTACGTGTTATGACGGCGCTTCCCTGCCGTGCGCTAGGTATAGACGAGTCCACTTCTCCATGAACCGGGGAGGGCAGATGCTGGCCAGCATGTCTTTAACTGCGTCGTGTACGCGCTGGCGATCAGCAGTTTGTTTCGAAGAAAGTAAGCAGCTTCGATGGGACAACAAGCCCATGCGAATTATTTGTAAATAAGCTGCCCCCTACCCACCCCGGTTTTCTACTTTCACTGATTTTGAGTATTTGGATTAATAGGCCTAAATGATGACACTTGGCTATTTTTGGCTCGTTCACCGCGGTTTTTGAATGGTGCCCGCATCAAACGTTTTTCGGATATGGGTTTTATAATCCGTGTAACCGAACGTGGAACGGTTTCCGGTTAACCGTGTAACCGATCCCAGCCCTAGTTCTGACAGTAGGAATATGTTTGGTACATCCCAAACAGTGTTTTGACTACATTATACGTCGCTATTATACATTAACAGTGACTCGATGTTGGCACCAACATCACTCAACAAATTCATTGTTGCTAGCCACATGACTTTCATTTGTCTTGCTATATGATGGTAAGTCTTCCGTACTGTTTCACGTGAACCCAACTTTCCGTTGACGGTTACAGTCAGTCTCGTAATAACGAGCATTACCTGAGCCGGTTATTTGGCAAGGTAACGAATCGCTGTAAGGAGGGGTGAGCAATAATATCGAAATTTGCTACTGATCCTCGATAGTTTGTGGTATTGATACAGTAGTACCGTAAATCGCCTAATAAATGCCCTGGCATTGCTAACGCCCACCCCCCAAAAATACATTTAGGTCAGAAATCGTGTAGTAGCCTTATTAACCCCAATTAACCCCTCCCACCCCAATCTTTTTTTTAGTGAATCATAAAATTGACAAAGTTTACCGAAATCAACGTTTCATCCCCTTAAAACTTGGTTGTTCTGCAGCAAAATTAACGAAAATATTCATAAATTTAACGAAATCAACATTTAATCTAACACGACTCACGGGAGCATTTGTAATCACGGAAAAGTCGGCAATATTAGGCCTACGCGATCGATCATTGATGTGCGTAATATGGCTTAAGTCTAGCGAAAACGCTATACCTTTTTCTCATTTATTCTCAAATTTAGTTTATTAAATCATCTGCCTTCCAATATCTAACCTAATTCAAAGCTAAAATTAATTTCTAACCATCACCAACCTCCCAAACAGACACATGATTCACGACCGGAAAACACCAAGCAGAGTCACGTCATAACGGACGCGATGGACTGGATGTTTCAAGCGCTTCCCGAGTCTGGACGCGTGGAACCTCAGCGTCCACTAGTGACGCTCCTCGGGTCCAGACCTACACGTCCACTTCTGCCGGAACTCCCGTCTTGGATGACAATATATAACTCGAATATTGTACGGTGGTGAATCTCGTTGTTTTGGAGGTTTGTGATGGTTAGAAATTAATTTTAGCTTTGAATTAGGTTAGATATTGGAAGGAGGATGATCTAATAAACTAAATTTGTGAATAAATGAGAAAAAGGTATAGCATTTTTGTTAGACTGAAGCCATCAATGATCGATTGCGTAGGCCTAATATTGCCGACTTTTACGTGATTACAAATGCTCCCGTGAATCGTGTTGGTTTAAATGTTGATTTCGTTAAAGTTATGAATATTTTCGTTAATTTTGCTGCAGAACAACCAAGATTTAAAGGGTTAAAACGTTAATTTTGATAAACTTTTAGTTAATTTTACGATTCACTAAAAAAAAAAAAGATTGTGTTAATGCTAGATTGATCCAGATCACGCACGTGAATAATCAACTTTACCATGATGATTTAGGCCTAAACGGCCGCCCCTAAAAATACGTTAAGTTCAGAAATCTTGTTTTAGCTTTGTTAACGCCCCCTCCACTTTTTTATCGAATTAATTTTAGTCGCCCATGGGCGTTTAATAGGCGATTTACGGTAGTATTGCATTTTAAACTAAACCACTGAAGGAATTTCCATAGTACCGAAATAAAGTTTTGTTTTAATGGTTATGTTAAATTATAGTGGTGATAGGAATGTTTTCATTGAAGCTTTCTTTAAGAATATAAAATATCTGTTGGCCCTGCTGTTTTGCCATTGTGCCGACCAAACCACTGCTTTACATCGAGTAATCGCAGCAGGCTTTGGTGGTTGGGGCTGTTTATCTAGGATATAATGAAAATGAAAACATTGTGTTAGATTAAAATGTTTTTGGCCTAAAATGCTTTCTTTTTCCTACATTATTATGTAGTACGTATATCAGCTGTACCAGGAAAAAATAAACATGTTTGTTTTCGGCTCCTAGCTGTACATATTTCGAAAGTTTGATAATAGCGTAATTGTTTTCTTTCTAAAGTTTCTGTGAGAAGTTAAAACAAGCTTCGTTTCTTTCACTTAACTTTTGTGTTGGTATTACTTGCTGATCGTCAAAAAAAGCTCAATTTCTGCCTAAGTTGTACTGTAGAGCGTGGCTTTAACACTTTTGTTTCTTTTTAGCCTGGACTGTATGTTACTCTACATCTGGCTAAAGTTCCTAAATATCTTGTTGGTAAGTTAGTGCAATTGGATTATGCACGTAGAAATGTGTGTACTAAACTAGGCATTTTTACCTATTTGTGTACGCGTAGATGAATGTCTCAAGTCTGAACATTAAGCTCACACGCATAATTCTGTAGAACTTCTGACCTGTGTTTTTGTGTTATGTTTGTTATTTTCCCTATGCTAATGTTGTAAACTCCGATTTTCACATACCCCTCCCGGAGGTCTGGTCTGGTCGGCATAGGCTCGAGATAAGCTTACCTGTATAGTTTATGTAACTTGCCACAAGTACGTTAACAACTTTAATGAGCTGTTCAGTATCCGAAATAAAGACTTTTGTAAGGAGAAAATTTAGTTAGTTACATGAGCGTCAATAACCGCTTCGGCTGTGTCCCAATCCAAGATGGTGGCTGCTACGAAATTAGAAAGAATGACCTCAACTGCATGTCACAGTTCGTGCCCCTTAAAAAGACACTTGTCTTTTTCAGTACAAGTGTTTTTAGGCCCGCAAGATGTCACTACTTGGTAGTATGAAACTGACTGTTTAACTGAGTGGCCCTGCTTTTTTTGTTGCCATGCCAGCCAGCAACACGTTTACTACGTTAGATAAAAAATTCAATAACGGTTTGTACTTAGAAAATTCCTGATGCAATACTTTAACAGTCAAATGACGCTAATTTAAAACTAAGAATACCGTACCTTACTCCTATCTAGCTAATTTTCAACTGACCGTCCAACTGTCTTCATCAGGCACTCACTGTATTGTCAGAACTCAGTCCTACATCATTTGTTGTGGCACACGTTTTTTAATTTGGTATGCACGTCACATATCAGGCATGTACGTCATTCCACTGGGCAGAGAGCCTCTTGCAAAAATAAATCACTCGGCAGGAGCTGGAAGGGTTGGGCGGTCCCTGAGTGTTCATAAGGGTGGCGTTATTTTTAAGATGATGCTGAATTGCCTAGAATTCCAGACCACGGAAGGGTTGATCAAAGAGGTACGCTTGATCTTGAGAAAGTGGACGTCCTTTTCAACTGATGTTGTGCTTGGTCTCCGTGCACATCATCACTACCAATTGCATGGAGACCAAGAATGACACGTCAGTTGGGAGTGGGCATCCACTTTGTCAAGATCCAGTGTACGCTTTGATCAACACTTACATGGTCAGGAATTCTTGGCAATTCAGCAGCATGTGAAAAATAACGCCACCCTTATAACCATTCAGGGACCGTCCAACCCTAACACCCAGTTTGTGATGAGAGATGATTTTTGCAAGAGGTTCTCTCCCTGGTGGAATGACCTATCCGACAAGTATGGCGGGCCATGTGACGCACCTAATTTAAGAAGTGTGAGCCACAACAACGATGTAGGACTTAGTTTTGACAACACTGTGATTGCCTGAAGAAAACAGACGGACAGTCTGTTGAAAATTAGCAGGATACGAGTAAGGTATTCTTAGTTTTAAAATTGTGTATCATTTGATTGTTAAAGTATTGCGTTTACTACGTTTCTCATCTTCAATATGGATGTTAAGAAAATTATGTTTGGCATGAATCTACAGAACTAGTAAAAGCAACTCGCTGTCAGCTAGGGTAAAGAATTTTTCAGAACTTTTAGTTTTCTCTTTCATCCTAAATATTGTCCTTTAATTATTGGCTTAAATTGTTTATTTAATGCTCTGTCCCAAACCTATTAAACTTCAAACTTCTTAAGCTCCACCAGGTGCCATATCTACCCTAGCAAGCATTGCCATCAATCCTCCAATTTCATTTTGGGCACGAACTAAGGTGGATTTTGCTCTTCAACAAAATATCCTATTTAAAAACCTTCGCAAGTGCTTTGCTCGAGTTCGAAATGTGCTCACACTGATAAATGTTAATTTCTGTGACGTTCGTCTGCTACATGAGGCCGAAATTGCAAGTATTTAATTAGAAATGGCACACAGCTGGCTGAGGTCATAGCGCAATTGTAGCATTTCAACATTGAGAAATAGCCTTCTCTAGCTATAAATAATTTTAATCAGTGACGGCAGTAACTGGGGTGTTCTGTCGGCACGATAGGAATTTGTTAACCAAAGCCACGTTTTCAACTCTGTAACTGCAATAACCCCCTCCGGGATGTCTGGCTCGAGATGAGCTTACCTGTATAGTTTATGTAACTTGCCACAAGTACGTTAACAGCTCTAATGAGCTATTCAGTATCCAAAATAAAGACTTTTGTGAGGAGAAAAGTTAGTTAGGTCACGGGGCAACGTTGCGGGAAGTAAACCCACTATAGTCTGTTCCACATTATGCTTGCAGAAAACTAACTGATGATGCCACGTTTCCTAGCACTACGAGTGCAAAAACATGTGGATATCACAATTGCAGGCTTTACACTGTCAGAGTCTACGAGTGGGATATTTACATGTTTTTGCACTCGTCGTGGAAGAAAACGTGGCGTCATACAGTTAGTTTTCTGAAAACATAATGTGGAACAGACTATAGTACGGGCGACGGCGCCAAAGCTAATAACGTTGGTCAAGTCAACCCGAACGAGAAAAAAAGTTTGCATGAAACTGTTGTGGCAAGTGTGCATTTGCAAAAAAAAAAAAAAAGAGTAAAGCTCATTCTACTTACTGCGTGGCCCAAGAAAATGGAGATTCTTGTCCATTTAAAATTAATTCTGGCTGTGGTATGAAAGTGGGTTGCATATCATTGATAATAGAATACTTTCAGAATGTCTGTAATAACCAATCCTCTTGATACTGGATCGACGATAGCCTTCAGCAGTGACCTGAAAGCTATTGTCAATCCAGTAATCAAGAGCAACGGTTATTATGGACACTTCAGAAAATGATGTGTAACCCACGTCCACATGTGTGGCAGCTTGGCCTGTGTCGCACGCTGCAGTATGTGGATTTATTCGCTCAAGACTTGCATCTCGAAGTAGGGTGCCATCTTTCTATACCAAACGTATCACACTTGTCATGATGGAGAGGCTGCAGAAATGTCATCTGATGACTAGTTGCGTAAACAGTATTATATCATTAATGTGCCACTCAGTTACTCATCTGATTCATATTCTAGTAGTTTCAGATAGGGATTATTTGGTTAGTGACTTTTAATAGTAAGTATTTAATAAAAGTCTTTCTGCATTGTCATTACAATGGTGCCAGAAAAAAAGTGACTTTGTTATATATGGTCGTAACCAGCAACAATTGAGGGCTTCACCTGTGCCTTTAATTATTTGTAATTAGTAATTAATTATTTAATTAGTATTTGTAATTAATTATATGTAATTAGTGACTTATTAGGGTCACTACACCGTTACTACTGGACTTCAACTTGGACACAAGTTTTGTCAACGCTCTGAATGTACGACACCTCATGCACGAATAAAAATAACTGTTCGAAAAACGTACTGTGAAAACGTTTCAAATACAAAATCAGCACAAAGTTCGCCCAATTTCACAAACTCGAGTTTCACCTTTTCTTTGAAAATTTGACTTTGTGAAAGTGGGCGAACTTTCTGTTGATTTTGTGTTTTGAAATGTTTTTCACAGTATGTTTGTTGAACAATTATTTTACGGTTGTTTTGTATTATGACAAACAGCTGTCTTCATCAGGCCTGAGAGCAAAAAAAAAACAACTTTGTTTTACAGGAGCGCCCGCGTCTCCAAAGATTGTACGCGTGAATTTTTTTTTATGACTTCGCTTCCCTTTCGAAACGAACAGGGTGCATGAGATCTACCAACAATAGACAGAAACATCTATCCGCTTGCAATACTGACAATAGTTTAGCAAAGCCAATCAGAAAAAAAGCGCTTGATTTGAACAGAAACGGAAAATGTAGGACTAGATAAAATTGTATGTCAACCTAGCAAAACCATTTTTGCTCACCTGTAAAAGCTAAATTTTGGTATAACAAATAAAAATAAAAGCCGTCCGCATGTTGCTTTGAGTGATACTTTTTTTTTGCCTTAAAGGTTTTTCTGGACTTCAACTACATCATCTTGGCCTATGACTATAACTTGTGCCTATGAATTTTTGTGGTTCCGAAGCCTCTGGTTTTCATTGGGTAACGTTAATTTTTTCGCTTGCTTCCATTCATGATCAAGACGACTGTCAAGTTCTCAGTTTACAAGGTGCCTCACTCTCGGAAAAGCTGGGCCTTTTATATTCATTAATTT
>JAHWFP010217792.1:0-17701 GCA_023313725.1 Lithobius niger | reverse complement strand
GGTTCAAAAGGCCCTGGTCGGTGTTAATACCTACATTTTAAGCTATATAAATTGAAAATCGGTTCATTGGTTCGGTCTCTAGGTGAGAGCAAAAGTTTTAGCCCATTTGGCTTTCCGTGTCAATAATATTGTAGTTGTATTAAAATAGCCTGCGAAGGCCCTAGGCCTTGTCCATACCTACGTTTTAAACTATAAAACTTGAAAATCGGTTCAGTGGTTTGATCTCCAGGTCAGAGCAAAGAGTCCCAAGAAGAAGAAGAAGAACAACAACAACAACAACAACAAGAAATGACCATGCTGTGGACGCCGAACGGTTCAATTAGTGTCATTAAAATTTGGAATGCGGTGAAATAGTTATGACACGACCCCAAATACCGAATTTCGTTGGTCTATGTCAATTTTGGGCGAAACTATAGGAGTTCAAAGTTTGACGTTTAACACGGAAGTTCATGCTGAGGCTTACATAAGGACCGCTACCACCGGTCCTTGATGACTAACTAGCTGGTCCCGTGCATGCTGCATGGTGGATAGCTTTTACCAGTTTTAGCCACTCCTGGCATTTAGTCTTTTTAGGACCCTCACCCGACCTCCGTGCACTGACATATCAATATTTCGTCTGATGGGAGTGTTAACGAAGGTACCCCCTCCTCCAATCTCCCGTTCATCTTCTCCCTACCCGAAAAAGTAGATTAATTGCCACAACCCTACCACGTTTGTTCAATGTTACGTTGTTAATGGATTTTTTTTCCACTGAGATTTTGGTGCAGCCCCGAAAAGTCGCTCACCTGTGCCTGACTCAATGCTAAAATCGTCCTATGCTTTGTTGTGGCAAATGCAGATGACGTCGCTGTCTAGATGGTTGTATGGAAAGTGCCAGCTCTCCTGGCGGAATTGGAGGCCTGTGTCGATCATGGGCAGGGCCTGTTTGCGGGCAGGGGATTGTCTCTGTCCCAGCACAAAACGGAAGTTGTTGTTTTCTCTAGGGCGCCGTTTGTGCTGGTTACATTGAGGGTAAACCCCATCCGGGTAATGGCTGATATCTGGCTGATATCTCCGTGTCTGCCTTGAATGTGAGCTATCCTAGGCTGTGATATCCCGGTGTCTGCCTTGAATGTCAGCTATCCTAGGCTGTGATATCCCGGTGTCTGCCTTGACTGTCAGCTATGCTGAGGAAGCCGCCACGATGTGGGACAAATTGAGTGTGCGGCATAGGCCACTCCAGGCCCTGTCGTCCAATAGGCTGCTTGCAAATAGGGTGGTACTTTCGTCCTTCTACAGGCTCTACATCAGGAGCAGGGGCTGATTTTTATTTGCCGTTCCTGGCCACGTGCCAGAGGGAGACGGACACTGTGCAGGTGGCTGTGAGCACATGGCTGCAAACTGTCACTGGGTGCTTGCTGTCTACCCCTATATTGGCATTGTTGATAGAGGCAGGGGAACAACCATTGCACATTAGGACGAGTGAGCTCCTAGCTACTCTGTGCCATTGGGCGGTGGCTAGGGGAGCACGGATCCTCTTGTCAGGATCGTCTAGCATTATAGCATGTTGGGTCTTTGGGCCTTGGTGCCACGTTGCTTGGTGGAGAGCGCTTAAAGTACTTCCAGTTGCCTGCCCGTTTCAACCCACTCCTAGATCTGGTGTGACAGGCTTGCTGATGTGTGTGACCTTGGTCGATAACCGGCCGATGTTAGTATGGAGGGGGAAGTCAGTGTCTTTTGTGATGCATCTTTCTGCCATGAGACATGGACGGTAGGGGTAATCATGCAAGACTTTAAGCTCTGTGTTTTGCTGTGGCTCCAGCACGTCCTGTCAAGCTTAGTTAGGGAGCTAGTCGCTATCTCCATCGCTCTTGAAGTGGGTGTAGATCTGAGGGTTCATTGGTCTGGGTCTTCTCGGATTCTGTGGCAGGTGGTGCATCCTTCTGATCGTTGGTGGCGTATCACCCGCTGATGCTCGAGATCGGTGCCAAGCTCTTTCGAGTAAAATGAGAAGGGTGTGTGTTCAGAATCCGGTGGGTCCCAAGCCATCCATGGTACGGGAGAGTCACTGGCTAGGAGTGGAGTGGGTAGCCCGATCCAGTTTACCCTGACGTATAGACTCTTACAAACTGTCCTCCTCTCCTATCTACAGCAACGTGGCAGTATGAGTGAGACAGTAGTGAGGAAAGCAGATGTCTGCATGCCTTGCATCCTGCTGTCGCTGCCGTGGCCACCCTTGGCTGTCTGAATAGTTTTTTTTATTAACTGAGAGCAGATAGATTGTCGACTGACTGATTGGTCGTGTCTACGTTGATATTGTGTTATTTCTCTTGTGTTGCGTGAAACAATACTGAAACAGTAACAATAACAACAGCAATGAACAGACAGTAGACGGTTCGCTCACAAATCCAACTTGGTAAATATTAATGCGTATTGATTGGTACTAAAGACAGCGTTCTGTGCAGCAGCATTTCCTAATTCATAACAAGAAAGGCACCTTATATTCAGTGAAGTAACGAACCCTACGTCATACCATGTAAATTATTCCCATATTTAAGTGGCGATCTGAATCCTACTATCTCCAGATGAATGTACTGTGTTTCTAACCTACGTCTGCTACTGGGACAATTCCTATTTCTTTCCTTTGCACATAGACGAGCCAACTATTAGCTGATATCAAATGAAACAATGAATGATCCATCGTCGCTGTCAATATGTAATGGCTGCCATCTTGAAATTGGGCGGCCATTTTGAAATTATGCTTATTATCGTTTGATTTCCTTCAAATTTAGAACAGAGACGATATAGTTGATACCAACTGAAACAATGAATTTGCCATCATCACTTGAATCTCTAATGGTCGCCATATCTTGAAATCAGATGGTCATTTTGAAGTTATGCTAATTATAGTCTGATTTCGTTCAAATTTAGAATAAAGACGATATAGTTGTCAACAATTGAACAATGAATGTGCCATCGTCATTATTAATCTGTAATTCACACCGTCGTGCAATCAAGCAGCTATTTTGAAAATTATGCTTATTATTGCCTGATTTCCTTTAAATAACATAGGTCTTTAGGGCTTCGGGCAGATGACCAGGAGTGGCCAGGATGACCAGATGACCAGAGGATAAACCCTTTTTAAACAACAAAAATTAAAAACGTGAAATCAAAAATAAAAAGGAAGTTATACTGTATGTCTAGGTTGGGTGTACTGTAGATTTTTCTCGTTGTAGGCAGTACCGTCAACTGCACTGTTTTATAGTTGAGCTGCAGTTCTCAAAGTAACATGTATTAATAAACAAAAACGGAACGTTAAATGTTAAGAGTAATGGTCTAAAAGCCAAAAATTTGTCAGTAAGAGGCTGGTAAGCATTAGACCCTTACTACCTGGTGTCCAACTTTCGTCCTTAAGAATACGAAAGCAACAAATAAATTTTGACGAAAAACTAAGAGATCCTCCTATAAAGATCTATGTGATGATCCAATGGTAGTATGTTGTACGTTTCCTGCTCGAAAAGTTTATTTTTTGGTATGGTAACATGATAGTAATATGCAATCGAGAGCATTATTGGTTGTCATCAATTACCTTAACTATACTAAATTCGTATAAAGAAAGTTTGAAAGAAAGACCTTTAAAGATTTCCCAAGCACAAAAACCCTAGTAAATCGATATTTGCAAATGTTCCGTCCGAATATGGTAGAATTACATTTACAAAGTTGAATTTACAAAATTTGCTTCCTAAGCCATAAGCAAGTCCAATGTTAGTGTGATGTGCGTTTCCTGTTTTGCGTTAGGTTGAAATAGTTTTTTTTCGTCGGGTTATTAACATGGTAGCATATTCGCAGCAGAGAGTATTATTGGTTGTCATCAATTACCTTAAATGTACGAAATTCGTATAAAGATAATCAACAATTCTAAAGCATCAAAAAACAAATGCCAAACTTTACAAGAAAATTGTGTCCCTAAAGTTCTTTAAAGATATTCCAAACACACACACAAAAACACCCTGCTATAACTGTTCATACACATTTTCTGTCCGAATAGACTAGAACTAAGCTATAAATTTTACTCCTAGACCCTGACTCTCAAAGCTTGATCGTTTTCCTTCTAGGTTTTAACTTTTAATATAGTACAGACGTCAAATCTTTTTTCGTCAGGTGTACTTATTACATGACTCCTCAGTCATGGTTTTTATTCTGTTCACCATTGTTTCGGACAAATGGTTTTCATGAACAGTAACATTCCTTTATTTTATTTTATTTTTTTACCAGATCGGATGTGCGAGTTGGAGATTTGTTTAGTTTAACATTTTCTATTGAAAACCAATAATTATTAAACACAGGAAATTGAATGCTAATATCCACAGTCAAGACGATATACATTAATACTCAATTTATAGAGCTGATTCACGCAGCATGTGTGCCATGTACATGTAATATTCGTTAAATAGAACATTTTGTAGAACTCGGTTAATGTCTGGCATTTGTTTATATATTTTTAATTACAGGTATCCATGGGCACTTGGGGTACTCCAAGTTGGAATCTTCTTTTTCGAACCTGTTGTTTTGGTGGAGTGCTGGTCACTTATTTGGTTTCATATGGTCCGAACTGGTATGCATTTACTTCAAACTGTACATCATGGTCACTTTCATATTTCTTGCCTCGGGGGCAGTGATTGTACTGGAACTAATATTAAATGCCCCACATAAAAAAATTTCCCGCATAGCTCCACAACTCAACAGGGTCAGTCAAGCCAAACCAGAGAACATTCTTGACCAGTACAAGTCGAAAAAAACAGCAGCTACAACACCAAACCCTGTGGAACACCGAGAACCTGCAACTGTTGCGTCCGTCGCATCCAGGATGAACCATGATTTGACGACGAAAGAAATACCTGCTCCTTCAGCTTCAACGACGAAGGAAATACCCACTCCTTCAGCTCCAATGACGAAGGAAATACCCACTCCTTCAGCTCCAATGACGAAGGAAGTACCCGCTCCTTCGGCTCCTATGGAAGAAGGGTCATTGATGACTTTGAGTGCTGAAACACCAAAACCTTGTGGTAACCCATTTGAAGACGATGAAAGCCCTTGTTTAGATCCCAGTAATCCGTTTTCAGATCCTGATACCCCATTTCCTAAAGCTGAGACCCCTTTTCCAAAATCCGAGACACCATTTCCAAAATCTGACACCCCATTTTCAAAATCTGAAACCACGTTTCCAACTCCTGAACCATAAAAACATGGCGTTCTTAGATTGAAAAACAAAATTCGAAGCGTGTTTCACACTTTATTTAGTTAGAGCTACACACCTTAACAGTATGGTTGTATTGGGTGTGAAAAACGCTCCATTTCGGCTGAAGGAAGTTCATTTAAGAATACATTAATTAGATTTGTTTCGGAAGGACTTAACACCTTCAACAAACTAACGAGGCTGTGCGTGTGAGGGCTAAGTAAGATATCACATAATCATCATCAAGTTAATGTGCTGATAGCTGTGTTACACTTATCAAATGCTTTACGCCAATTTTAACTTGGTTAATGCAACAATGAAAACCCGTTTTCTTGTTTCTGTGACGTATTTTCTGTTAGTTGCGTACGCAGAAAAATATTTAGGGTAGGGGGAGGGGTTTGCTTTTTTTTGTTATTTTTAATTTTTGATTTTTTCCTACCGCGTTTATCTACATTATACATCAAGAAACTCCGATAGGTTATTTTACGAGTTTGTTGAATTTAGCTAACTTGCCTTGATGTTGATCACACCAGCTTTTTCATCGTATAATTTTTTTTGAAGCGATACTAAAATTGGTGAACAATGAAATCTTTTCGCGAAAGGATAGAATTATTAAGAGTAAGTGAACGACGCGCCTATGCGTGGCAGGGCCCACGTAAGGTTATGAGACGTTCTTATACGTGTTGCAACAATGTAAGTCATCGTTATGCGATGTTAGAGTCACAACAATTATTCACGAGTACTTTGGGTAGCACGAACGTGGCATTTCTACGATAGCAGAAATGCTAGATGTCTGAGAACTCTTTGAAGCTTGGAGAAGTCTAAGGCTGAACAGCGCTGCAATAATTGTAGAGTCCTGCTGAAAAATTATGCTGTATATAGTGGTGACAAAAATTCAATAGTGGAAACACAATATGGTGGCAAGTATGAGTATGGCCTTAGCCTAGGACTGAAACCTAAGTTGTAGCTGAATGCAACGTTGATTGGTCCGTCGTTGGTTAGTCGTGGGTCTGTCGTGCCAGTATGACAGAGTTGTTTTCAGGGTTTCGTTCGCTTGTCTATGACATTTGTCGTGACGGCCTGAACCAGTGATAATCTCCAGCACCGCAGAACGAATGCCCCCGAATGCCCCCTATAATCATTATTTTAGTGCTTTTGTTTGGGGGGAGGAACAAACATTTTTTTGAAACTGATAGAAGTTGCAGAAACGACAAAGGATAATAACATTCATTCCTCTAAATTCAGTCTCCGCATTAATGACTAACATAAGTTGAAGATGTGTACATGCAAATACTGATTATCCATTATTACCAACTTCAGGCAGGTTTCAGCTGGAATAATTCGTCTTGATTCAGTTTATTAAATTCTAACTTTAATAATTCCGTGTTGCATTGTAAAACGTGTAATAAAAAAAATGGGTTGGTTACGATCTTGGGATTTGCTCTCGGAAGTATGCAAAACATCCAAACCCGAAAAAAAGTCGTTCTTGCTCGTGCACCTTACTTATATGTTTTGAGTTTTGACAATGTTAATCTGAACCCGTAAACGGTTTTCCACAATGTAGCCTACATGTTTTGATTGCAATATTACTCATAGTTTTCGTTATGGCTGCGTCCTGAATCCATATTCACACCTCAGTAAGTACTGCAGAGCTCCCTTCAGAATATGAGCCGTCCGAATTTGCATCCCCAGTCATCAGTAAAACTCTGAATGAATAAAAATAATTCTAGGGAAGGGGCTTATGGCCTTACGTTCTGCATGCATCTTGGTTTTCTGTCCAGCCTAGCATCTGTTTTGCTGAACGGCTTGTCTGCATTATAACTTGGAGTGGTAGGTTTACTCTAGCTGCAGTGTCCAAGCTCATTTGTTCGTCGTTATTCAACACGTTCTCGTTGGTGTAAGCATTGAATTATGAACATAAAACAATAGTGAGAGTAATGGAAAAAAAACCATAAAGAGTAGGATGTAAGGCCCTTTCCCCAGGAAAAGGTCCCCTAAAAATAGTGAAACGAGGGAAAAAATATAAAGCATGGTGCTACCACAAATTTTAAGCGAGGGTGAAATCGAACGAAGATATATGGGCGATGATTAAAAGTGCCACACCTTACTTGTTTTTTTTCCTTGTTCTATATATGAAGGATGTAAGGAATGATCCTAACGCCTTAAATGAGCCTAAAAACACTTGTGTTGGTAAATGTATCCTAGAAATAAAATGAACGCTGGCGCTCGTGTGGAAGGACTGACGAATAAGCGTGGTATACTATTGAGCTGCGTGGAGCGTTTTTGAAACACGCCTTGGAGTTTTGAACCCCATTAGAGATCGGAGTGCCCTGTTTCAAGCAAACGTGCAATTATTGCCAGCTAACCGCTTATTTCTCATGGATATGCGTTTTAAGGGTAAGGTGTGACGTCAAGCTAACTTATCGACTTATTTGTAAATTTTATTTAATAATTATAATTAATTTAAGAATTTTTACATACGATTGATATAAATTGCTGATTGGAAACTTCCTGTTTAGAAACTTCCTGTCTTGCAAAGTCAGAGATAAGGGGAAGACGTCTTTTTTTTCTTGTCCCAGTTACTGAATTTTGTGTTTGAGCTAAGGCCGTATATTTTCTACTTTAATAGTTTAAATAAGATTAGAGTATAAAATGTGCTGTGTCCTTGAGTCGTAGGTGTTGAGGTGTATTAATTTCAAAGTGGACTCAGTAGTCTAGTTTTTGTATTGTCGGGATTTGCCGGGTTAGGCTTAGCTTGCGACATTTTTTTTCGGCTTTGTACAGAAAATGTCGCCAGTTGCAAATGTGCCTGTTTACTCTGGTTTTGCAATGGGTTGTGCTACTTGAATTTGTGTTGTGTAGTTATGAAAAGTCGATAAATAAATCCAGATGAAAACTTCTTCACATTGCCTTTTGGACTTAACAGTCAGACTGCCTGGGTAGAGGTTAAACCCGCGACCTTTGAGACCTGCCACTCAGCCATACTGACAGTCAGTACGACACTCAGTACAACACTCAGTATGGCTGAGCAGTAGGACTTTGGCCTTTGGTTTCAAAGGTCATGGTTTCAAATCCCGCTCAGGCAGTGTGACATCAAAGTCCAAAAGAAAACGTAAATAGGTTAGCATCTGTATTTATTTATCACCTTTCGAGCACATTTGACTTTCCATCCTGTTAATGAAAAGTCGGTCATTATGTCATGTAGTCGAACTGTCACTTGGTGGATTAGGGGATATGTAGACCCTGTAAAAGTGTTATATTATCAAAAAGTGTGGGTTATCAAAACTAATCCACGGTGATGTGTGTGGGTTTTCAAATTAACCGTATATAAGGACTACACTTTTAGCATTGGAATGTGTTAGTGTAACGTCACCACCGTGCATTAGTCATCACGACGTGGCCATAGTCATCTTCTTAACCGGTATAATCTGTGCCCATCTTCACGACCTAAAAGCGTAAAATTCATGGTATGGTTTGCGTGAAATAGGTCTATATCAAAGTCAGGTCGAGCTGACTAAGTCAAATTTATGGGAATTTGCATCTATATTTATTCAATCGAATTTCTTATGGCAAAATAAGAAAACAATTTGTTTTATAGTTTCTTACCATCTTTTTTGGGCTTAGTTGCTGTAGACAACAACGGATGTCTCAAGGTTAACGTCACTCTGTACCATAGTTATGCTACCTCTGATGTAACCGCCATTCCTAGTCCCTAGCCCACCATCACGTCTTTTGATGAACTGAAAAGAACTGAAAATAAGTCAAAATTTGAAACAAGAGCTCTTCTCCCTCTCCTAGACGGTAATCAAACCAGTAACTTCTTCTTGTTCTTAAATTTATTATGTCTCGTTCATTTTGAACTGCAGCTGTAGAATTTGAGTACCACCTTTAATTGTAAGACGTCGCTTAGCATGAATGGTCTACTTTACCTGCCTGTATTTGCTCTGTGTTGACTAAGGACGCTGGGCATATACGAATGTGATCAATAAACTTTAAATCCTCGTGACTGTCGACTTCTTTTAACGAATGCAATCATTATGGTCACGTGCGTAATAATTTCTACAATCGGGCACGCAGCACCTTATTTTTAATCTGATTTCCGAAATGGAAAGAGTCTGCTCTCTGCTTGCTCGCGTACGTCTGAGTAAACAAAGGCAAGATCTTGTGAATTTGCACCTCTTTCATAAAGTGTAGTCTGATAATATAAGGTGGTACTAAAATACTATTGCTGCAGGATGCCTAGGAACAAGAGAGGCTATTAAATAAATCAAATAGACGTATTTATTGGTACGATTTCCTTCATTGTGTCAGAAGCCAAGGTCTGTAGCTCCATCGAATCATAAACCACCTGTCATAACCTGATTTTATGTAAGTTTACCTAATAATAGTTACCGTATTTAGAAACAAGCTTTGGAATATTCTTTGCTTTCTACATGGGTTAACGACTTGCTTTGGTAGGTATAGCCTTGCTGTACCAACGTATGGTTCATAGTTAGTACCGACACAAAACCTTTATAATTTCTTACTGCGATGATGACTCAGCCTTGTTGTTAATTAGTTTTCGAAAGGACTGGAGGGATAAGAGCAAACTTAGAACAAATAAAATATACCACCCTGTTACGATGGCTGGTAAACTTATAAAACTGTTAATAGAATTCAGCTGATTGGTGTGTTAACATTTACTATTTCATGAGTATCTTAACAATGTGCCATAAACATTACGAAAATTCGTAAATTGTAAAAATAGTTGTTGTCACGTTGTTAAACAAACTGTAAAAACGTAGTTGTGTTTTATGCTGACGACAATTGTACATTGGAATGTATTTTTTTTATTGTAAACATTAGTAAAGTTATTTACGAAACCGTTTTTGAAAGTTTCTGCCTCTTTCTAAAGCAATGAATAAGGGGAAAAAATGTGTCAGATAGTGTAGTACTAATATTAATCTTTTATCTTTAGGTTTTTTTAACATTACTTACTTCTAATCCGACAATGCCACGCATGACGTTTTTCGGTTATTTTTTATATTTTTTTTACTAAATGTTTATAAGAATCACAGAGATACCGATATTCATAACCAAGCTCCTCATAAATTGACTTGGAACTTACACTAATTCTTTGCAAAGATAGCTGCAAAAAAGAATGCCAAACCTCTTCCGTATTTTCGGAAAGTTAGTGAGAAAAGCTCCGTCTAAATATTCAACTATTCAATATAATACATTAATTTAAATGCAGTTAGGAGTGGACTGCACAATAAGAGCGAATTGGTTGTTTCCCTGGTTAATTGTTGCAATAACGGATAATAGTAGGGCTTGTTTGCACATTCGCACTGAAAGTATCCCAGAGTAATAGCGCTGTTTTCGGGCGACCAACTGATGCACACGCAATTAGTTTGTGGTGTTTTAGCAAGGTAAATCATAAATAAACTTGCAGTTGACATTAGAAAAGATTTGACTTCTTACTTTATACCGGTTGGTTAAGAAGTGTGGTGACAGCTGATCAAATGACACAAAATTGACTGGACAAAAAACGGCTTTGCCGTTTAGAATGAAAATCATTAGTGCTCTATCCCCACGGAACGCAGAACAGGTGAAGGTACGCAAATAAAAAACTGACTATAGAGTTCACTAGAGCGAAAAAAAAATTATAATTTGAACTCCCAACCCCAGGGAACAAAACTGTTTGTAACATGTAGACTCGTTCTTGCTAAGGGAGATTGGTTTGTCTGTGTTTGTCAGTTACTGTTTTACTGTAGTTATATTTCGTGGGAGCGGTTATGTGTTTTTAGTGTGTATTTCTTATCAATTTTTTTGGAATTTTGTTGTTTATGACGTTTGTTTTGTGTTTGTGGGTGTGAAGTTTAGTTTTTATAGCCGACGAAATATACATTACGTATTTTATAGCAGTTTCCCCCTTTTGAGCATTTTGTTCCCCTAGAAGTTCAGAGTTGTCTTCCCTGCCGAGCTCGTACTAGTACTGCGCATGCGCGGGCTGGGCCACATTATATAAGCTCTCTGCAGCAGCCTGTCAGCGTCATTTCTACTAGGGCGCTCACGACGTGTGACGGCCCTGAGCACGATCCCCGATCCGCTCCCGCCGCGCCACCTCCGCACTATCTGTTCGTCATCAACCCGCGTACCTTTGCTCCTGCGGATGGCTCCAATGAAGTCTCCGGATGTTTCGACTACTGTCGATCCTCCGGTCCTACCTTCAAGAATAACAATCCCGGTTCCTGTGGCCCTTACCATCTATTGATGTTAAGGGTGTGCCCAGTGCAACCGTGGTTCGATTGGCACCTATATTGGTTGGCTTTCGGGCGAAACGGGATCGATCCGTTCTGCGTTCCGCCTGATCCTCTTGATCCTCACGATCCTCTCGGCCCAGCCATCTCTGTTGCCCTACGTTCCCTGCAGACAAGGATGCATCTTTGCAGCCAACCTGTTTCGATTCCGGTCTCCTTACACGAACAGATTCACATTCCGCCATTCCCCCTGTCCCTACGATCCTCGGTTCTGGCCCGGGGGGGGGGGGGGGTGAACATGTACTTCCACCAGTGTTTAGGCTCTGTACCGATCCTATGGAACGTCGGCCTGTCTGTTCTAGGACCGCCTGTTTCTACCTGTCTAGCTGCTATCTCCCGACTTGGCGGATTCAAGTCAAGGCCCTGGCCTGTATTGCTCGTCCGGGCTCGGCTCGTGAACAGAGTTCTTTGCTTCTCGGCCCTACAGTTACCATTCCGGTTCCTGTGTCCTGTTACTGAGTAGCTCCTGCCTCCGACGTCGTCTACGTCTGACTTTCGTTACCACTTGCACCACCGTTCCTCCGCACGATTCCACCTCTACAAGGCAACCAGTGGGCTAGGACTGGGCCCTAGCATCCGGCCTGGGCCCCTTGGCAGCCCACTTTCTACTGTCAACCTCGTTTCTTCACATGCCACCGTTTCGTCTGCACTACCTTTTTGTCTGACAGCTACTTAGTCACGGTTCCTATTCGTGGATCGTCGTCCTGATTCCTTTTGGACATCAGCAAATCAGATCTGGGCCCCTACACGGCCCGGACTCTTTGCAGGCCACGATCCGCTGTCTTCCTGCCTCATCGAATATCTGTTTCCTGTTTTATTTCCAAGTAACCGTCTTTGTCGGCCTGAGGAATGGTCCAATTCCGTTTGTATCACGAACAACAAGGCTCGAACTCTGCCCATACTCTCAGTCTGGGACCTTTTCCGGACCACAATCCGCTAGCCGCCTTCCTTCTTGCTGTGGGTACTTCGATTCCTGACAAAGATCACCATCCCGACCTCCTCACACGGTCTTCGGTTCCACTTGTTCTTATCCTCCAGCAATCGTACCGGGCCTCAACACCCGGCCCGGACCCTTTATAGGCCACGATCCGCTGTCTTCCTGCAGCGATCCACTACTTTCCTGCCTGACCACACGCCTGCCTGCGCCCATGCGCCAGGCACGGGCCCTTTATGGACCACATTCCGCCGGCCATCTACCTTCTTGACGTAGAACATTGGTTCCTGAAGAAGATCGTAAACCCCACGAGCCACCTCTCATCATGGAATCGGCAATCGTAGGTTCTCACCAGCACCCTTCTTACGATCCAAAACCAAGAGCAACAATCGCGTTCAGCCCCTCATATGATTAGACCATCCAACTGATCACCATCCCTGCACTCCTCAGGGAAAGTGTTCAGGCCGCCTTTGTCTGAGTTAACTCTCCGCCATTTGTTGTTTACACAACAATCCGCCTCAGCCTCTCACGTCTTCATTAAAACAGATGCACGATCCGCACCCGCTCTTCCTCCCTCATTGCTACTTTACTTTACACAGAGTGAGATGGGTTGGAGGATCGTACCACCACTCTGGCTGCCTTCTGCCTGCACCTTGCCAAACTATGAAGCCGTACCATCGACCCTGCTAGTCACCACGTCGATCCTCTATAGCCACCTTAAATAAAGTTGCATCTCGCCAAGGGGGTCAGCCTTGTGGCAAGTCCGCAACCCCAGAAAAAAATTTATGTTCCTTGATCCCTACTCGTTCTCCTCCCTGGCTTGCTCTGCAAAGGGGGAGACATCTCAGCTACCAGAGGACAGTTACCGGACAGATACGATCCCCTTCCACGTAAGCCATCTGCCTCACGGATCAACTACTGTGTGCATTGCCAGTGTTGCTACCCGCTGTGCAATACTTCTGCGAAGCCTCCTCGGATTAGGTCCGCACACTACTCCGCCTGCCATCCCCGGTTGTTTTGCATCCTATGAGGCCACGCACCGTAGATATGCCTATGGAACCAGTGGTCCGCTCGGTATTGTCCCACACTCCTGCTCTCTTGGATCCTGCAACTACACTCCACATCCCAAGACTTTGCCTTTGACTGGCCACCATCACTGCTGCTTCTTGCTGCACCCCGCTTCATTCCAAGACTGCACCTCGATCTGCGATCCCACAATTTAAGGGAACAATAGACGAACTGCCGATCTGTCTAGCACGCTCCGTGTCCCCTGTTCCATTAAGACCTCCCGGCCTCCCACATACAGATTCTCAGATTATCAACAGTGTAGGACTCAACCGATCCGGTGCAACAAAATAGTTCATCCCTTTCTGTCCAAACCTCCCACTTCGCTTCCGCTCCCCTTCTGTCATGATGAGATCGAAGCCACCTTTCATTATCCGCATCACAACGCTTCAACATAAGTCATTGCCGATCCCCTCGTAAAACGCAAGTGACCACATCTTCCGAAAACTGATGCCATTCCTGCCATTGCGGGTACGTCAGGTGTAAAGCCTTCAAAATCGGGACTATCATCAACTACTTCGGTCTGCATCAAGGTAGCCCGGACACCCTTTGCACCACTAGACGCCACACACCGACGCAGGTCCTCTCCAAAGTTGGACACACGGCTCCATCGGTTCCCGATCCTCCTGACCAAAACGATCAACCAACCAAGTTGGTTCACCGATTCCGCCTCCTCTTTCGACTCTTTCTTCACAAGATGCCCTATCACCATCCAAGTTAGCACCATTCCCTGCAGCACCAGCCCTCAGAGAAGCACTTGTGCGTGGCCTACATCTTTCCGCACGTGATGCTGACAACCTAGATTTCAATATTACATTCGTCCTCGCCTTTACAGGCAACTTCACAACAGAATTGGCCTCATTACGATCCTCACTATCCGACCTTCCCTTATTACAAGAAGCCACTGCAACTTCAGAAACTTGCCTTGTTAGCGGCTCGAAGGAGTAGAAAATGCACTCCTTCGAGCCGCTAACAAGGCCTACACCAATGAACTAGAACTTGTTACTCAACAATATCAGTCGATGCGAATCAACTATGCATTATTGAAAGCCAACCGAGCATGGATCTCACCGATTCCCTCATCGCCACCTTGGCGAGCCTATTACTGTGCTCGTTCATGCACACGCCACCTCCGCAACGCACTGTCCTCATCCACGATCCGTTCACCTGCACTCCCACTTCCCGCTACACTACAACCGTCCCCATCACTACAAGACCTTCACCAAGCCGCTCCGTCACCTTTACCCTTTCCGGTATGGAATCGTTCCACAACGGCACGTGAATCCCTCACCCCAGCGGAGGATCTTCCCGATCCTACCACCGGTTCCGCCGTCTCTCTCTGGAAAGAGGCAGTGGCATCATCTCACTTCAATCAGATCACCAACTATTCCAGTATGGCAATTTGACAATGCTCCTAACTTTGTCCCGGTGTTCCATGGAATCAACCCACACGTAACTACCACTTCCAGTGATCTACCTTGCTTTCTCTGCCAAGCAAAGGCCAAGGGGCTGGCTTTAGGCGTCAGGATGCTTCCATAAACATACCTTCAAATCATAACTAACATTCCTCCTTCATATCTGGCCAGCGAGAAGCCTACTTTAGCAGTCCCCTCCCCCTGTGGGGGACAGTAGATATATGCCTCTAGCTTCAGAACTTTCATCTTTCAATATTCAGTAATACTATCACCAGTTCTTCAATTTATCATTTCACCCATCATACCGTTGATCCTTTCACCATTCGCCATTCCAGTTTCAACAAGCCGCTACACGCCGCATCCCTCAGTCTTCCATAAGGCAAACCTCGATCTGCCGCAAATGCCTTGACCATCCAACTCAGCAACCTGCCTCTTCACTTCATCTTTCTTCCCAACAAGGTTAGCCAGTTTCGGAGTGTTTTCTGATTCCGTACGTTGCCCCCGAGGTGTTAAGACCCCTGGATGCGGATAGAAAAAAAAATCAACCTTTAATACAAATGAACCACCGCATTTTCCAACCTCACCCAGGAGTGACAACACGGACCTCCGATCCTTACGATGCCGTCGATCCTCATCCTCATTCACAATAGGGTGAAATTGGTTGAGGGATCAGGGTTGTCTTCACTGGGACTTGTTCCTTGGTGGCGCCGTCTCGTACTGCGGGAGACTTGAACCTAGTCCTTCTCCTAGGTGACAAAGTCTGCTATAAAACAGGTAATGCACATTTTCGTCGGCTGTAAAAAGACTAAAATTCCAGGGCCTGAACCTGGTTAATTTTAGTTTTTATTGCCTTTTGTCTTTTTGTAATTTTTATGCGTGTATTTGTTTTTATTTTGTGTGTCCAGTTTTTGGTGTGCATGGTAGTTGGTAATGTCACAATCCTTGATCTCTAGAATCGGAGTTCAAATTTTGGTTCGTTTCCTTCGAGTGAACTATAATCCGTTTTTTATTTCTGTACCTTCACTGCGTCGCTGTGAGTTCTACATGAATACAAGCTCTAATGTATTTTTTTAACGTTTTGTACTTTTTATTTGTAGGTTTATCACGTGTATGGCCATTCTCCGCCCAATTTCGTTTGTAGGAAAGGAGCAATTAAAATACGCATTTGTGACCATGTTCTGTCCATGCTTTGTCCCCATGCCTATTACTTTATTGCAACACACTAGCGTATGTCTAGATTTAGCATGTGGCAGCTCAATTCGTAGTTGATTCGTATCTGATTCTGCATTGTTGCAGGCATTTGTAGTATTCACGGCAAACAGTCGCGTTAAGTTAGCACTAGTATTGAGCAAACGGTTTTGTAGGACCATTTAGGCTGGTAAATAAATCAAATCAACGAGAGAGTGCAAGTCAAGTGCATAGTCCTTTATCATAGCCGAGTTTATCATTAAAATTCATCTGATTAATTATTTAATCATCTTCAAATGATTGAAGCCCTCCCTCCAGCAAAACTAAAACAGTTAATATTTCTGTTCCTATTCAATAATTTTCGACCAAATTTTGTTTGCCAGACGTACAATACTGTGCAAAAAAAACGACCGTTTTCGTTATACGGAGGGCTTCAACAATGCTCTCAGAAATTATTGTTAAAACGTTGTGATGGTCGGCAGGATGGCAACAAAGGAACGATGAGATATTGTCTAAACAATAAGTAGCGCAAGTAATTGTTGGTCCTATTACAGTGCTTATTGTATGAAATTCGCAGAAAGAGATAGCAACATTACTTAAACAAAATTGAGTCGATGCAATAGTAATTACAAACCATTACGAATTATGGCTATATTAATATTTCTTAATATTGCCCTTCTATAACAAAATATTGCAATATGTTGATGATTAAAATTTAATTAATGCTTTTAACTATTAATACGCTAGACGAAGAAACACAATGGAGCCAACACTAGTTTATCACAAATATTTACAGTTAGTTTTATTAGTTTCATTATTTTCGTTTCGATGGTCATGTTGGCTGAGCAGTGGCAGAGATCAACATTGTTCAAGAGGCTGATCTGGTCGATAACTGGAAAGGGAACACTTGCAAAGTTTTTGGTTGTGCCAACTTGAGCAGTGTGACAGCATGCCAGGCTCCTTCAGCGGCTATGGGATGTATTGTGGACATCAACTTTGACACCTGCTATGTTCGAAGGTTTCCCGGGTGGAATTCCAGGGGTTGCCACTCCACTATACATTCTCCCTCTTACAAGGTTTAGAATTAAACCGTTTCTTCTTTACAAACAGTTTGTTTCAGCTGACATAGGAATCGAAGAAATTTGAATGATAAAAATAAAAAGTAAATTTGTTGGAAATAAAGAATAAATCACCATGTAAAGGGTAAACGAAGGAAAGAGTCTGCATTAAAGACTTGTCTTCGTGAGAATACAAGATACATTAATCAGAAAAAGAAAGAAAGATAGATAGATAGAAAGAAAGACAACTGCCCTGACTAACTCGAACCAAGGAATTTCCACCAATGTGCTACTGGGGTAGATCCTGGCTCTAGCCCTGTTCAGTGTTTCAACAGGTTTGCTTATTATATTTATTGTTTATTAGAAAGATTCAACCGATTAATCAGCATAATATTTTCCCGTCCACCCCTCGATTTTAAGCAGTTGATGTTGCAAAAATCTGGGTGCCTGTTTTTAAAATTTTCTCAACACATTTGGATTTCAGTAGGAAAGGAAATCGTAATGAGTTAAAATTACCCACGAATGCT
>JAHWFP010217791.1:5334-16042 GCA_023313725.1 Lithobius niger | reverse complement strand
GATTGAAACAAATGGCGTCCGTTTCTTTTCGCTTCTTATTTTCTTTTCTTTTTTTATATCCAGGACAGTCCAACTCGAGTGTCCATCCGGTCCGAGATTTGAGTTCTTCCCATGCTGGTCATTCATTCTGCTTGAACCCTGGCAAAAGTTACGCGTGCTGACCAAAACTGACATCTATTTCAACTAAAGCCAAAACTGTCTTTTAAAAAGGGCCTTCCAAGTCGTCCAACGAGATTTAACCA
The DNA here is from genome assembly GCA_023313725.1 of Lithobius niger. Taxonomy (NCBI): domain Eukaryota; kingdom Metazoa; phylum Arthropoda; class Chilopoda; order Lithobiomorpha; family Lithobiidae; genus Lithobius; species Lithobius niger. The sequence continues at coordinate 15,800 of JAHWFP010217791.1, read as the reverse complement.
ACTGAGGTGGTTCCACTCTGCACTCCATCTTTGTTAAAGGGTATATCACCCAAGACACAAACAAGATTTCTACTCTAGTCATTGAGAGGGCGCCCGTATGTCAATGTGATCGGCGAGAACCTGTAAATCTAGACGGCTAAAAGAAAATTTTCCGAACTGGAATGTCACGTGCCTCCGAAACGCCTTGCATTTCGCGAATTTGAGGTCAACCGATGCGGAACTTTACATATTGTTTAAAAATATTCTCGAGATCGGCTGATCATGCTAAATATTTAAAATAAATCTGTACTAGCTGACCCAGGCGTAACATGCGCCGTTCTCATGCTGAAATGCAAAGGCTCCCCGCCTTCTCGCTTCTGGCCGGATGTCATGATTTCTCACCATCATCATTAAGTCTGCTCCTAAGCAATATATATATATATAGATTTACGGCGTAAAATCTTTGGAAGATTGTCGCACTCCCAACCGAAGCCATAGCACCAGAAGGAGAAAGCGACGATTTTGCTAGGTATTTCCAATCGGAGCTTTTACATTGCACAATCGTCATGAGCACGAAGCATCACAGGACGCCTCTCCTCGAAAATGCCATGGGTGTCTAAGGTCAGGTTCGATCCAGGATCCTCATGCACAAGAGACAGGCATGCTAACCATCAGGCTACAAGCTTAAAACCGGAAACAATAAAGTAAAAATGATTGTGGCCTTCCTATTGCGTGAAAACAAGTTTCAACGATCATCGTAGTGTACTGGTAGTGGCGTCGGTACATTCCGTCTTGATTAACAGTTTGTATTAAAGACTGGCCTTGTGAGGATACAAGATACACTAATCTGAGAAAGAAAGAAAGAAAGAAAAGACTACTGCCCCGACTGGGACTCGAACCCAGGACATCCCGCTGACTAGGTCGGGCACTCTAACCACTGTGCTACCGGGGCGGAAAATGGCTGCAGGCTCCAGTCGAGCTAAGTAGCTGTTCAGTCTTTCTCAGTGGTGACCATAGGCTCGGCTGGATCTTGTAGCCAGTACCCACCCCGATAGCGCAGTGGTTAGAGCACCCGGCCTAGTCAATGGGAGGTCCTGGGTTCGAGTTCCAGTTTACCCACTACACTGTGATTTATTCTTTATTGATTTACAGTGGTTCTACTAAGTATGAGACGAAACCGAATGAAAGCGCAAAGTACAAATCCTACAAGATTTAACGCACTTAAAAGTGATTCACAAACTGAAATGATAAACACCAAATTTCATCAAATGTATGAGTTTCATATTTATTTATTTTTTCGGAGACGTGGCCGCCATGGAATGACAGCAGCAACTGTCTCGTAACATTAGTAGTGAGACTATATGCCCACCATGCCGCTGAGCCACAACAATGCTAGAAATTGAAGGTAGCCATTTTCTGCGAAATGTTACGCCGAGTTTAGTTGATGATGCACAGCACATTTACTTTTTGTTCTGCTTAGTCACAGTTTAAGTTTGCTGGCCAGTGGTCTTAGTGTATATGAGACACTAATTTATTCCCTCCACTCTAAACTAACCACCTTTTTTCTCACCCTCATATCTTCCTTCCTCAACCCTTCCCATATCCTTCCTCTCCCACACTCCTCCTAATTTTAACTTCTTTACGATCAACGTGAAAATTAACCTTCTCTAGTCCCAGGCTCATTGGTTTCCCGTGTAAACCAACGTGAAAAGAGAGAAGCTTGGAACAATCCATGTGTAAGCCTAATTTTCGCTCAAGGTAAATGGATGGGGCAGTGGGAGACGCGCAGTGGTCTCGTCCGCCAAACAGCAAAAAGATCCGTTTAACCCCCTTTTACGGGAATCAAAAAGTGACAGCAGAGCAATAAAAAAAAAATAGCGCAACAGAAAATACTTTATATTCCTATGAGTGTTTTAAGACACACGCTAGTGTGTCACCCTCAAAAGATTCAACGATAACATTGACGTCCGTCCTCTCCATATAAAATATATATGAGCATGGCGACCACTAGTCACTTGTATCCTTTACAGTTAAGGCAGTTGGGCTGTTTTCAGGCATCTGATGGTCAATAACACTACACCAGAAAAGGCTGAAATGTCGTTTGATCGGAAACTTTGATTCATCTAGCAGAACAAAAGTCACTATTAGTGACACACCTCAACGTTTTCTTGTTGAAAAAGAAGCTCTGACTAACGCTGACATATGCCTAATTACTACCTCGGTACTAGCAAACATCACGAAAATGATTTTTTCCATGCAATGAATAAAGCTGACATTTCGCAAGTAGGTATAGTTTAAAGGGGAATGGCCACCATAACAAGCTGCAACTTCCAAGCCACGTGCCTCCGTAATTATTGAGTATAAAGTTGGGGCACTCACAGTACATCAGGAAGCAAGCAAAGTTAAGCGTAACGACATCACGGGCGCTTTTTTTCTATATATCGACCGTTTTGAAACGCAGATTTTGAACCGCTAGATGGGCGCTATCCTGTGACAGTGATATCGTTAGCCTTGACCGCTTACTCCCTGGTGCACGTGGACGCACCAGTTTACACTCAATAATTAAGGAGGCACGTGGCTTGTTTGTCCAGTAAAAAGGAATTTCTTTGTGTATTCCTACGCTTGTTGAAATCAAGTGCTTACATAGAACTAAATAATGGTAGACAGCGCAAAGATACTGCAGCCAGTCGTTCAGTGAATAGGCACTTTTAACCGTGGAAAGTGACTTTTGCTCGTTCGGGATCTAGGTGGGAAAAAAATTCAAAGTTACTAACCAATCTCAAAACTATTCGGGCACAGTCACAACATTTTGTTGTTGTTGGTGTTTTTAACTTAAGGGAGCCAGCCCAAACCGGTTTAGCTGCCCAAACATTTTGTTGTTGTTTGTTTAGGGAGCACGAACCCAAACTCCCAACAATGAAACACGGAGTACGCAGCACAGCAACAACAACAACAGCACGAATGAAAAATAATTTGTTACTTTCCCCATTGCTAAATAATGCTAGCTCAGTGGATTGCTCGACAAAAACTAGGACACACGTAAACCTGCTAATGGAAACTTACTAAAGCGGGGCCCCCCCCCCCCCCCTGAAAAAAAAGAAACGTAAAACTGACTTTTCGGCTCTTTATCCCGTAATTGCTTTAAAAAAATGGATTTTATCAATTAAACCCAAAAGATGTGATATCTCCCCATAAGAAAACTTGTTAAGGATTTCCGCCAAGCTTTTGGGTCGTTTGAAGTCGTGATATCAAACACCAAGCTCTTCCTACAAAATGATCCCATCGACAAACGTTAAATAAAATAGGCTACATGAAAATTGCGCAGTCAATTTTCAGATTTTTCATTTAATCGTTGTAGAGTCTGGCTACGGACAGCGCTATCTACTGAATTGTGTTTGCTACTCTGTCAACCAATCATATGCTAGTAACTAATTATGAACCACTCCCATGGTGCATTAGGTAACCTATGTGTTATAAAAGACGTTGTTCAGGGCCAGGAGCCCTGTTGCTCAATTGATACCCACACTATTGTAGTTGTCTCTCTGTGTTACTCGGTAGTATTAACTGGGCGAAAGAGCTTTGCGTTTCTTAACACGACTGCAAACGCCCGTAAAGCTTGGCGGGAATTCTTAACAAGTTTAGTTTTGGGGAGATTAAACCTTACTCCACTTGTTACGTGCTTAATTTTTGAGTCATATGCGATCAAACAAATACGCATGCAAACCTATTTACGTTGCCCTTTGGACTTGAATGTCGAAATGCCTGATTGGGGAATTGATCCCACGACCTTTGAAAGCAAAGGCATAAGTCCTACCGCTGAGCCATACTGGCACGGCCCAGCTAAATGCTGCCTATGGACGTTTCCTTAAAAAAAATGGCCGTGTCTGTATGGCTCAGGGGTAGGACTTTTGCCTTTGGTTTCAAAGGTCGTGAGTTCTATTCCCCACTCAGGCAGTCTGACATTTACGTCGAAAATGCAACGTACATCGGTTTACATCCGTATTTATCTAGACACACGCTAGTGTGTCGCTCCAAGTTAGGGAACAAACATCACAACAACCATCACATCAATTCAATTGTCGAGGTTGTAAACCATTGTAGCGCGACGCCATAGCGTCAGTGTCTTATATCTTGAAGCATAGTTGGCCACATTTCAAGTACTTGGGGGAAAATAATAAGGCGGTACAAAAGCTTAAATTGTGTTGAAATCGTGAGCAATGACCCACCTGACAAAAATTAACTCGTGTAGAAATGCCAGCTAAGCTGCTTTCAATGCAAAATCGAACCCTTAATAACGTTGTAAATGTGTTACTAGTTACTAGCTAACTACTACTAGTCCACTCATCCCCATGTTAATTTCCATAGGGTGATTATTCATCGATACCTAGATAACGGGAAGGCTTCCAGCTATGAAATTGGACGAATGGGTGCAGTACAATACGAACTGCGTACCTTTTATGGTTTGGAGCCTGGGGGCGTAACGGGAATGGCATGGGAGGGCGCGTAAGTACGAAAATATTGTTATAATCATTGTTAGTATTGTCGGCATTGTCTCTCATTGGACAGCCAAAGTTCGAACAATGAGAACGTGTGTACTGACGTGCGTGCCTAGACACACACTAGTGTATCACGATAAATCTAAACAACGTTGCGAAGAAATTGTATTCACGTCCAATCCACGAAAAATAAACCAACTCTAAGAACAAAGCAAAATAAACAAAGCCAAAAACTGGTAACGAGGCCACCAAGTTGAGAGAGGTTCGGCCCTTCAAAATAGTGATATCAACATACCATAACTAACGAAATAAAACAAATTACAACAAAATTAAAACCAAACCAAAAACCTATAAATAGGTGGCTAATTTGAGAATGGTTTGGTCTATAGGCAAAAGACAGTTGCAAATTCTTGAAAACCAATTTCTTGTTGAAGTGGCACTTTATTACACATCTGCACGGTAGTGGAGTTGAGTCAACACACAATTAAAAAAAAAGGAGTGATATCATATCAAAAACCAAAACCGGTAAAAGGAGCCGCCAAGTTCCAAATGGTTCGGCCTTTCAAAGGAGTGATATCAACACACCAAAACATTCGCCAACTTAATCGCACCGAATAATGCTTTGGACGTTAAATGAAAACTTGAACATTGCTACCGAAGGTTTTCATTTAACCTTCGAACTATTAAGCGGTGCGATTAACGTAGCGAATGTTTTGGTGTGTTGATATCACTCCTTTGAAGGGCCGAACCATCCGGAACTTGGCGGCCCCTTTTACCAGTTTTGGTTTTTGATACGATTTAATCCTTCTCGAGGTTTCCATCCTGTGTAATCAATCAAACAAACACGGTAACGAATCGAATCTTGAATGGCTATACGACGCTTGAACGTCCTATCAAGTTTCGAGGAAAATTGATACTTATTCATTGGAGGGTAGGCCCCTTTAACATCATACCCCGTTGTCAATAAAATCGCAGACCTACTTCATAAACCCCAGTGCAGACCAAGTGAGCCATGCCCCACAACTCTCAACCTACCACCCAAACTTAGAAAACGATAAGGGAATACCAAGTGATATGGACACTTAATTTTACGATCGGGGGAGGCTAACAAATAACTGCTGCTGGTCCAGCACACATAACGACAACATTCCATTAGTTTTCAACGCTGTCGCTTTCCTGAAATAGCAATCGCAATCTCCAATGGTGCACCTTTTACGAGTTCTACTGGTGTATCGCCTAACCGATAGCGTCAACAGGAGCGGACGAAATGTCCCCCCAACACTAAAACCAAGACACGAACGAAAAGTAAGAAGAAGAAAACCCCAGCAAAAGCACCGCTCGCTCGCGCTTGCAAGCAGCAGCACGCAACCCTATCGTCCAAGTCTTGTTTAAACAGCGACTGATTCCACCCAACCACTTCAGTCGTATAGTGCACACAATTACATCCACCGAGTACACACACTCGACTGGCCAGGCTAAGTGCTCCGAACTGCATTATCCCTGAAAATGCAGCCAAGCAACCAGGAAAAGAGGAGATTGGCCGACGCAAAAGAGACGAAACAAAACCCCAAAAGCGCGCGCACGACGCACGATTCAACTGTGGGGGGCGGGGAGGGGGTGGGGGGGGGGGGGGAGAAAAAACAAAGTCGAAAACCCATTTGGGTTTTGTTGTTCGTTTGTGTCTACGTGATTTTTTACGTCTCAAGCTTTCAGATTTGGCTTCATTTTTTTTTTTTGGCTGCTTCATCTTCATCGTTTTTTTTCCCCTTTTTTTTTTGTCTCTCCAATTTTTTTTGCTCGGTCCGCAATTAGGCCTAAGTCGAGTCGGATTTCAGCAAGCGCTTATAGTAATTGATTGCGGGATTAAACCAGCTTAGGAAAAGGAGAAAGTTAGCGACCACGTCGGATGATGTTGGCCTAACAGTAATAAAACCCATTTCAAGATTAGGAAGGATGAGACGCTTCCCAAAGTTTCCGGTTTTTTTTCTTAGTAGCATCTTGTTATTTTTTTAACATCTTGTTTATTGCGATTCGGCTTTCCGTTACCGTTCTAAGAGAATCCACCCGAAATGGGATCAACAATTCATGCCAAAATAAGAATAACTGGCTGCTCTCCCGTGCCATACGCTGGTCTAGTAGAGGCCATGTTGTCACACTGCCCGTTTGTTGTCACATTGGGTATTGCTTCACAATACCTACCGCGCACACTGATTCGTTGTACCGTGTAAAGAATGAACACGCTCCTCTTTTTACATTGTTACCGTATAAAGACTGGTCATAACCGTGACCAGGGCTCCATTCGACCGAAATTCACTCGGCCATAGAAATGGATAGGGAAGACAAATCATACACTCACAAGGCTCAATAAAGGAGAAATAAATAAACATAAATCGCTGGAAATAATACTAAGGAAAATTGGAAATTAAGCCAACAGCGAAAATCATACACAAGAAATAACGTAGTTCAGTAAGCCACCTTTATGCACTTACGTTTCGTCGGAGTGGCATGACCCGGATTCGAACTAGCTACCCAGTTCGCCCCAGATCAAGAATAATCAGGAAAAAACAGACGAAAAAAAATACTATGGCGCCAGCGTTCGTTTTTTAACTTTGTTGTAGCCTTAGTGGCGAACGGGATACAACGGAATTTGTCCGGGGTTGGAGATCTGGAGCTCACCTCGCCATAGCGAAAGTTGGTTACATTGACTTTAATACACACATGGCAAGTCAGCGGTCATCTTGATTATTGATTTGTTGTATTGTGCCTTTGTATTGATTTGTTGTATTATCGTTGATTTGTTGTATTGACGTTAATGCATGCGGCAAGTTAGCGGTGATCTTGATTATTGATAGTGTCAAGGTTAGCATAGTTCGCTAGTGCGCTGGGGGCTCAATTCACAAACCCGGGATCAATTCCGGGACTCATTATTAAATGTGAACGTTTTCGGCATAATTGCTGCTCACTTATCATTCTTTGCCATTCAAATGTGTGACTTCGTTTAATACTAATTTTTACAACTAATTTAATAAAATTTCCAAGTTAATAAAATTTAACATGGAACCTTTGAAACATACAATTATACAAAAAAAAATCTTCGACCCCATCCCGGTCCTTCTTAGTCATAACCATAAAAAATTCATGAAGAAACAACATGCCAGTAAAATACATGCCTACAAACACTTTCTTTACTGATGTGGCATGATCCTTCGTGCTGTAAAATGTGGGGTGAGTGTCGTATTTTTAGTGTTTTTTAGGCATGTATTTTAGCGCCATACTGGCACGTTGTTTTTCTGTTTATTTTTTAGGGTTCTAACTGATGAAGGACAGTATTGGGGACGGACATTTTTTCATTAAATTGTTTCTAAGGTTCCTTGTTGTCCACTTGGAAATTTTATTACTTGACCCTTCGTTGAACTTATTGCAGCTAATTTAGTTTCTTTAACATTTTATAGTTAAATCAATGAAAAAAAAATGTATTCCGTGATTTTTTCCCTGAGATTTCCACGCAGAATGGAAGACAGTTTTAGCTGACGCTTGTCATTGAACAAACTCTTTGTCCTACGTTATGAAAAACGTCCAAACTCTACATCTTCAGCAGTGCACTTCTCAAACTCTACTAAATCATCATTTTAAACAGTTCCATATTTCTCTCAGTTTTTCGTGTTACTGACATGGAAAACTGAGAGAAATATGGAACTGTTTAAAATGATACGGCGAAAACTAAAACAAAATGTGCCGCACGCAAACTTCAATACAAACACATCGTTTGCTCCGTGCAGTCAAGCTTTAAGCCAGCTTCCCCTTTCGTCAGAGAATGTCCAAAATTTACCTTTCCCGCCAAATCTGAAGTCACGTTTCGGCAACGAAAGCGTGCGAAGGGATGAAATGATGAATAAATCACGTCTCGTGCTGTTGAAGGCTAGCAAGCGTGAAACATGGGACAGGCATCCATTTTACGCCAAAACTCAGATAATAATAATTGTGAAGTATCGGAGTTTATCACTCAAAATTCACAAATCGCCTCAGGCCGTAAAGAGGTCTTTATATCATAGCAAAATTGTTACAAACCCAAAGTCAACTTTGTAAGTTTGGCACCTTACGAACTACGCGTTGCCATCCATCTTCATTCTTATCTCCAGCGAGGAACGACGTCATTCCAAACTCGCCCAATATATCTCCCGCTTTCGTTCCGTCTCGGCTTATGTTTATCTACATAAACGCAGGCAGGCATGAAGGAAGATAAAGAGATTTTTATCTCAATTTTTTGTGACTAAGATTGATTTAATTTCCGTGGGATAAGATCGAAGGCATAATTGAAGGCTAAATGACTTCGGAAACTAATTGCCATGACGTCTTACTACCATTTGCCCAAATCATTCTTTCACGCACTTCGCTAATGGGGAAAAAAAATTGTTTGGAAGAATATTCCAAAATCTGTTTTTGGAAGCTGAGGAAGGACGTTTCCATCATAAAGAACACATTTTTTCGAAAACGACATGTTTTCGAGAGTTAAGAGCATGATAATTTTAATTCAGAATTCGGCGACTCAATTCGTCTCACGAATAATCGAGTATAATGGTGGAGTGTCGAAACAAAATTTGATAAGTTGCGAGTCACAGATCTACACCAAAAGTGTAACTGTCATGGTAACGTTCATTGAACAAACTACGTGGATAGCTTCCTTAAGCGTTTTTTGGTTAAATGCATGTAGTTGTACGAGTCCGTGACATAAAGAAGTCCTGCTGAAGAAATAAATATCTTGGTGACTTCAGCCAACGTTACAGCCCAAAATACTGGAGAAGCTGTGTTGCTTAAACGTAACCTAAGGGCAATGGTCGTCAGGCAGAAAACGAAATTTTGTACACTAAAATTAGATGTTACTTATTCTTAAATACTGACCTTAGTTTTAGCAGAAATATGTTGGATTTAATGCTCTATGTTCAAACCCTAAACCTGAATACATTTTTCCAGCTTGCCACAATAACTGCAGTGCTGGTAGGAAGCGTCGGCACAACCAACCTCACTCGTTCACTGTTCCCTCTATTTCCAGGTTCGACAGAGTTGGGATGGTGGCAGATACTAAGAAGGTAAGTATTTTAAGAGAAATAAAAAATAATTTCATTGTATAAAATTCGGCTTTTACTAGTATCTTAAAATGCTTACCTTAGATTTAGCTGAATTTGTCCAACTGGAGGTGAAACATGTCGAACCACAAACGCATTCTACCCTACCTAATCAACACATGAAAAATCGAAGAGTCATTGAATACTAATCTATCACATTTCTTCATTTGATGTCCTCTTCACTCGCCCTGTGATGCAACTGCCGGTCACCACTTGGTATTCCTTGCTTGTTCCTTCACCAGCACACAAACGTATCTCAGATAATGGCTGATATTTTTATATTTCCAGGAGCAGACATCATAATATCCTGTAAGGGGATGCCTGTAACTTATTGCTCGCATTAGCACCCAGTTCATGACCTATAATGGATGATGGCTCAGTCTCGTGATCTGTACAAGATAGGGAATCTGCATCGATTGATTAGTAAGTTTCGAGATATTTCGAGAAAAGAAGAGTTCAGACTCTATAAGATGGGAGTTACCAGGTTATCTTTAAACATTCTCGCAATGTTCGTGTCTAGTGATTCGTGCATCTGTAAAGCTCCTTCTCATTTTTTATTCTTTGGTGCTCCCATCAAAATTGAAGTTGTACTCTGTCTCATGCCTGTCTAGAATTGGAGTCAGAGCTCTGATGGTGATGATTTTGGAGGGCTCATTCAATTTCTAGTATTTAGCTCTAAACTCTCGAGGAAAAAGCGGTACAACCTTTGATCAGTCTTTGTCTCTTCTGAGAACTCCCTTCCCCCTGGCCAAAGACGCAATCTCCCCTTAGATCATGATTTTCCCCACTGGGACTTTTCCAACTGCGACATTTCCAACTGTGACATTTCCAACTGCGACATTTCCAACTGCGACATTTCCAACTGCGA
>JAHWFP010217789.1:0-12814 GCA_023313725.1 Lithobius niger | reverse complement strand
CACACTTGAGTGGATTTCTGGAATACGGCTGTAAGGGTAAAAACGAACCTATAGAAATACCTTCAGACACTCGCATTCGCTTTTGTGGCTGTACTAAAATTGTTGACCCATACCTTAAATGTTTGCACTCACATTTGCACACTCACACTTGCACTCTCACACTCACACTTGAGTGGATTTCTGGAATACGGCTGTAAGGGTAAAAACGAATCTATAGAAATACCCTCAGACACTCACGTTCGCTTTTGTGGCTCTACTAAAATTGTTGACCCATGCCTTAAATGTTTGCACTCACATTTGCACTCTCACACTCACACTTGAGTGGATTTCTGGAATACGGCTGTAAGGGTAAAAACGAATCTATAGAAATACCCTCAGACACTCACATTCGCTTTCGTGGCTGTTCCAAAATTTTTGACCCTTACCTTAGATGTTTGCACTCACAGTTGCCCTCTCACACTCACACTCAAGTGGATTTCTGGAATAGGGCCGTAAACGATCGGACTGGGTCAGTTTTGTGCATCTCATCGACGTCAAAAGTTCCGAGAAGGCTCATTAACTGGCATATAATTGAATTTGTCTATTAGCTCAGTGGTCTTCAAGCATTAGTTGTATAGTAGTCTCTGATTAATTTCCCTGAATCACGTGTAAAACGATTATTGTGTTCTTTATGTATGAATGACTGTAATTAAGTTTGAGAACTAAAATTCCCGAAACCCCTTGTCCAATTTATTGATTTACCAACAAAATGTAAAAGGGAATAGAACGCATGCGCAAAAAAATTGAAATGAATGAGACAGTGTATTCAAAAGTTATCATGGAGACAGACACAGGATAAGAAGCTTCTTTGATTTGTTTCACACCGCGCTTCACTAAAACCAAAAAGTCTGCGAGAGGTGGTGGGGGGTGGGGACGATATTTCCTAACGATTTATTCCCCTTCCCGTTAATTTAAACACGTTTTCCTATTCGCCTTCGCCATGTATTTTGTAAGGCAATTTTTCGTATTGTTTCACGGCTTCTTCTTTGCACTCCACCCAAAGACGAAAAACTGACTGCACGAATTGCATGTGAGAAGCTAGAATATGCGCAAAAGCAACATGCGCTGCACGGAACATCTACTCCATAACACTAGAGAAGTGCCAGCTCAGCTGTCTGTGTTATAAAAAAAAACCAGTATGATGTTGAGCGCACGGGTAGTGTTTAATGCACTGTTTGCAGCATGGGGATGGTTTGGTCTCTCGTCTGATTGTCGCCTAAGGCGTGTGTATAGTCTGTGTACTTTTGCTCACACTGGCTAATAGATGCTTATTTTTTTGTTCGCTTCGCCGACTTAGGGCGCCCGCGCACTGAGCGGCCAGGTCGCGCGGCCCGTGGTCGTGGCGGCCAAAAAACACAGCGACGTGCCGCGCGGCAACGTCCGCTTTTCATTGATAATTCTCGATCACGTGGTGATAAATGAACCCGGAGCAAGTACGGTCGCCCCGTGGCCGCCTACACGCCGCCCGGGTCCCTAGTGGTAGCAGCGACAAGCTGGCCGCTGCGGCCATGTGCGCGTTGCTACATACACCGTAAAGGCCTCTCCAGACAGAAGAAAATTTCGTGCGAAGCTGTGCGTAACTACGTGCCTACAAGGTCAACATTGCAGCAATCGTGTGGTTAGTGTTGCGTTAAGGACGAATATTGAAGTCTTTTCTACACCATAATACGTCGGCGTGCAGCCGCGAGCAGCCAGTCTGGTTAGGGCTTAAGCATTCTCGTTGGCCGCAGCGACCTGGCCGCGCAGCTTGGCCGCTGTGTGCGTGGTGGCCCTTAACCAGCGCGCTCAAGCATCGTTTAAACAATTATTTTTCGCTGACTAATAAGGGCCACCGCGCACACAGCGGCCAAGCCTCGCGCGGCCAGGTCGCTGCGGCCAACGAGAATGCTTAGCGCCGGTGCACACGTACGTTTTTCTACGCGCGGCAACGCCGCGGCGCCGCTGCGGTGACGCAGCCAATCAATGCACAAGTGCCGCTGCGGTGCCGCTTTGGTGACGTAAGTGCGCGTTCGGTCCCCGAACCTCGTGTACAAAACATTATAGTTTGAAACCAATGAGACGATATTGCTTTTTTCGCCTACCTCGTGAACAAAAAATATATTTTAAAACCAATGCGACGAATTTTGGTACATTGATGTACTAATTTAAGACGTACCAGGGAAAAATGTTATACATCCTTTGCAGATTAACTAAAAAATTCGGTTAAGTTCTTTAATTACTTCCCAATGAGTCTTCAATCATTTCTGCAGCAACATTTCATATTTCAGGATAGTTCTTTACTCCCTCAATAAACAATTGCTATTGCTTCGAAATTGGACGCCATTTTCGGTAACGCTTTTGCGGTAAACGGCGGACGTCTGCACCGCTCAAGTCACCCAAGGTACTCAGAGACGCAATTGCGTTTTTTTTAAACGCTGCGGTACCGTTGCAATGACGGGGGGAATTGCGGTGCAAAACGACCGCACGAGCGGCGGGCGGTAACGCAACGTCGACGCAGGTACGTGTGCAGTACCCAACAGATGGCACGTAAACCAAACCGCAAGTGCGGTACCGCAGCGGCAACCGCAAATGTGGTACCGCACGTGTGCACCGGCGCTTACGGTATATGTTGCAACGCGCACTTGGCCGCAGCTGCCAGCCTGTCGCCGCGTCCACTGGGATCTTGGGCGGCGTGCAGGCGGCCACAGAGCGACCATATTTGATCCAGGTTCATTTTTCACCACGTTATCGAGAATTATCAATGAAAAACGGACGTGGATGCGCGGTCCGTCGCCGTGTTTTTTGGCCGCGACGACCACTGGCCGCGCGACCTTTCCGCTCAGTGCGTGGGCGGCCTAATATTACTTCTTTGATTGGGGTGATTGGTCCAAATTAAGTTACATTGTTTACAGAGGTCTTATTGTAGCCGATCACTTTACACCGTAACAATGATTAGCCTCGTGCACCACACGTTTAAGTGATTGGTAAAGCTACTGGCCATTTTTTTTAGCTTTACCAGCTGCTCCTTAATAAACACCTGTTGTCTATTGCCGTTTATTTTTTTAAATTTGTCTTATTGTTGGTTACCCGGTTCATTTCGGGATCAGGGCTTAGAAAATTATATAGTAACTAGCTGGACCCGTGCATGCTGCACGGTGATTGAATTTCCTGGACTTGGCATCTCTTGGTATTTCGTTGTCTTAGTCAAGACTGGTGTTTTCAATTTCTTTACCCCTCCCCCAACACACCGCACTGCATGCCCTCTGGCAGTGTAGGGTCTGTGTACCTTCCCGCCCCCCCCCAACCTGCACACCCCTGGCCTTTCAGCCTTGTTCGCATTACCATCTCTCCTCTCCTAACTTCGTCTAGTCCCGCCTACTTGGGAGAGGAGAGCTGTGCGAACGACGTCTACCTTGCCTAAGTTAGGGGTGCTCTCTTAAATGCTGTGAGAGGTCCTTTCCCTGTCTTAGCTAGGTGAGCTGTGCCTTAAGGGCTAGGGCAGAGGGGTGAAAAGCAAATGCGAACGAACAGCTTTAACTGTTGCTATACAAAAATCTAGGTGAGACTTGTTAGAGACCGTGCATGTGTTTAGGGGGTGGCGGAGGACGACGTAGAGGGGAAAAGGGTTAAATGCGTTGCGTTGTGTTGTGTTGTGAGAGAGAAAGTCAGTAATGCGAACGAACATCTTCGTTTTCAAGTTAAGTGAGTGGTCACTCAGGTTAGGAGAGGAGAGACTGTAATGCGAACAAGGTTTTCCCGGTCCTCATGACCGCCCTCTGGCAGTGTAGGGTCTGTATACCTACCCGCCCTTTCCCCGGATCCCCTGATGTTTGGTCTTTGGTTTTAAGTTTATTAACTCTCCCGGGCCCCGCCCGCATTCAGTGAGCAAATAATGTGATCTCACATTGGGGTATTAATTGTTGTAATTTTAATTTTTGTTCATTTTCTGAGTAACAAGGGTCACATACGCAACGTTTGTAGCTGCTTACTTTGAAACGATTTCGCTCAGCTCTGAAAGCTTGCATCTATGAAATAAATAAGCCATTCTATCGTTAATAGCTGCCAATTTTTAAAAACGTAACTTAGTTCGTTTTAAAACTATATGCGTTTAACTGAAACACGGATTCTTTCATCAACAATCAACTGTTTAGAGACGAAAGTTCGAAATACATAACACGTGTTCCAAGAATTACTGCGCACCGTAGCAAAGACATAGCATGCGCACGAAAAATGAAAAAAAAAAGTTTCTTTATAAATTGTAGCCTTGAAAAAAATAGTTACTTTTAATTTTAGGGCTGCTGCTGCTCCTCCTGCAGTTTGGTGTGATGATTAATTCGTGATGTTGCGTATTATTTTAGTTGATTACCCCTCTTCTAAAAAGTCGAGAAGAGCTAGCAATATGAAATTTCGACTGAATGGTCTGTTACTAGTTCAACGCAACTATGTTCACCTCTCCATATGTCATTCCCTTCTCGAGATATGGATGTTTCAAGTTCCTAGATATGGCCATAGTTTCTCTCGTTTCAGCACTCTCAACAATGAAGTATACACGCAGTCGGCGCGTCTAGCACCTTCTACAAAAAGGTTATGCACCGACAGCTGAAGCTTCTAATGTTTCGACCCATCAACTGTACAATCGGCTCGTCTTGCACATGCATGATACACGGGCATGATATGGACATTTGCAGTTTTCTACATCTCAGCGCTCTCAAGAATGAAGTAGGCTTCAGGTAACAGTTGGCACGTCTAGCACGTGCTATAGCCTATATACAAACAAACACGGGCAGCGCATGATAACGGCCTTTTAAATAACTCTTCTACGATTTTACAACGAACAACATAGGCCTAGCGAATCGAATGACAACAATTATGTCCAAATCGACGGACTATTTTCAATTCAGCCCCAATCAATTAATTCCAAAAGAAGAAAAATTTCCCGTCTAAATTAATAGTAAACTGCTCGTGAAAATGATGGACTTGAAACAGGTCATAAACAGTGAAAGCAAAACTTCCGACTTATAGTCACTTATTTACAACTTCGATTCCTTTTTTTTTTCCCCATGGATAGGTTCGGATGAGTAAGAACGAATTCAAAAAAAACGAAGCCATACGGTTCAATATCTCTTTTGTAAATGTGTCAAATCGATTCAGGCGATACGGTTTTTCCGTCAACTTTCCTCTCAGACGCTTCTACTTGAATTTTTCTCTTCTTTCTTAAAAGGACTTTCCTCCCAGCGCTATTTTTCTCGATCCTCCACATCAAGTACGGCCCCAAAGGTCTATTTACTTACCGTTAGTCTTTTCCTTGGTAAAAATCCGTTTTAAAATGTGGCGTCTAGGAGATTTTCTGTTGAATAATTGTTAACTTTATTTAGTATATGATCCTTTGCGCGTTTACAATAATCATGACGTTTCATGTGCATGTACTAATTTTCTAATAATTACCATGAGCTCAAAAATCTAAAAGACTAATGCGGTAAAAATTAAATTTAATTATTCCAATAGATCGCCGCAGCAAAATTATAAGATACTAGCCTAGAAAATTATAAATTGCGATGTTAAAATACGAGAACCAATCCGGTTTGTGACGACACAATCTTTAACTTGATGCTGTTTCGTTTATATTCCCAAAGCCAACTGAGACAGCAGCTACATTCCTCGCTGCGAGGAACCCATCTACCAACCCAGCCGACCGTGGCGCTGGAAAATGCGCGGATGGCGATCTGCGCGTGGCTGTTGTGAAGCAGGCGGAATGTTATACGGGCAGGCCGGTGTCCCTTTAACCAACACTAAAAAAAGTAGGGTTCTGGTTGCCAAAGGGCGCTTGTGGCACTAGCCGACTGGCCAGTCCGACTCCAGGTAAAAGGGTAGAACGAATTGAGTTCACGTGACATTCTCGGCCTTTTACTAACCCGTAGTGGGATATTAAACAGGCCAATAAAGCAAATGGAATTTCAACTCAATTCACTCGAGGGGTATATAAATGCACAAGTGCGAGGAGACGATGGGTGGCGACGTCAACACCGCACAACACCGCTTGTGTTGCAATAATTTCGTTCCCCCATTTTATTTCTCGGGGGTTACCACAGTTACGCCTGACGCACCCAGCGCAATTAGACTCATGAGTTTGGGTGATTAATATGTTGCCGTTATTGAGGTTGCTGCCGCGCCGAGCCATTCCTTTTACTACATCCCCCCCCCCCCGACTTCCCGCCCACCCCACCTTTCACCCAACTGGCGCCAATTTCGTTGGAGCCAGAAGAACATCACTTCCGGCCACAAGCACCTACAAAATTGGTCTTTATGGGAACCAAAATTAAATAATACCCAATGATTTATTGCACCCGGGGGTCACCTCGCCGCAATGAAGGGCTTTTCCCTAACACATCTTGTGCCTTCCTGTAGTGCAATTATAATTCTGAATGAGTTTGCAATGCCAATGGGTTTGTGTGTGTTTGTGTTTGCCAAGCCAAGATTTTATTGGCCAATAAAATGGAATAAGACTGACGCAACAAACCGCCGATTGCTGACCACTACATTCGCTGCTTTCGCTACAGAAGTGATTATTTTATGAAAGTTGTTATGGTTTGACAACTCGCGCTGGTTTGCTCATAGGCAATTCCGTATCGCAGCATTAAACTGACGTTAACTCAGGAGTGGACCCTGAGGAGGTAGAAAAGCTGTACAGTCGCGTGAAGCATGCAAGAAAACATCCATTTATAGCGTTAAACTTAAAACGTGTTCGTGTAGGAGCCTCTGCGATGCGATTCGTAATTTTATGGTGGCTTATGTATAAAGCCATAAGTTGTCCATTCCTACGGCAACCATCTTAATAACGAGGGGATGTCAACTTCGGTAATCCGGTGTACAAGTGTTTGGTAATCCTCAAGTAATCCCCAGTATTCCTTGGTAATCTTCAGGTAATCTTGGTATTGTAGTGGTATTCCTGGTAATCCTTAGAAATCCGTGGTATTTCGAGGTCATCTTCAGTAATTCTAGGTATTCCACCTCAGAAAATCAATAGTAATCCGGAAGTAATCCGAAGTATTCCGTGTAGTAATCTAGTCATCCGAGGTAATCCGAAGTATTCCAGTAATCCTAAGAATTCCTTTTAGTAATCCAGTAAAACAAAGTAGTCCTCATAGTAATCCAGTAAACCGAAGTATACCTTGTCGCTGTTTCAACCGCTATGACCCGCCCGAACCCGCCAAAACGTGTTTGCACCTTGCGAGGCAACCGGAGGCAACTTGCTCTGCGCCGAGGCGTACTTCATATTGTTTTGGCTCAGGCTTTGGCTTGAATTTTAGTTAAGTAAATTAATTTAGACCTGATTTTGCTGCCTGGCAAGTTCGTATTATCAAGGTTTATTCATTCGAATGTGTACGGAAGCGTACGAGGTAGTAGCTGGAGTAGCACGTATATTATACGAGATTATACAAGGTTCGTGGTAGTTTTTTTTAAACAAAATTGTTTAGCGCATTCAGAGCGAGATTTCAAGGCAGCCCAATAATGCACCATGTTATTTGCTACAATCAGCACGCCGAGTGCAAATCCAACTCATGCGATGAACATGCCATTCTTCAATAGGAAGTCAAACGCAAAGCATATCCCCAAAGATGGCGGCTTCAACTTGCAGCGATTTACACTGCGGCCTTAGTATTGGATGGTACTAGAGGTGTGCCGTGCTCTGCCCCCGTGAATATTTTTGGTCAGCCGCCGTCACTGAATTCTTAAACCGGCGCGTCAATGCTTTACAAGTGAAACCCGCCCGAACCCGCCAAAATGTGTGTTTGCACCTTGCGAGGCAACCGGAGGCAACTTGCTCTGCGCCGAGGCGTACTTCATATAGTTTTGGCTCAGGCTTTGGCTTGAATTTTAGGTAAGTAAATTAATTTAGACCTGATTTTACTGCCTGACAAGTTCGTATTATCAAGGTTTATTCGTTCGACTGTGTACGGAAGCGAACCAAGAATGGTTATTGTACATCTTGTACTGGTGTAAAATGCAAAATTTACCAATTATTTTTTAATCTTCTATTTCATATACGTGAAGCACTCGCATTTCTTACCACGCTGTCAAGAAATGTATGTTGTGTGGTTCTTATACATTTACAACCGGTTAATTACAAAAAACGTAGGTCATGAAAGTCGTAATGTTATTAGCACAATGCTTGATTTTGGTTGATCTGAAAGATATAATCAGTCAAGTTAAATTCTAGTAATCTAAAGTTATACATATACTCTGAGGTAATCCCGGGATCCAATGCAATATTATAAACTTTGTTGACTAATGTTTACCGGAAGTAATGCGTTATAATCCGAGGTAATCCTTAGTTTTCTGAGTTGTTCTTGGTATTCCGAGTATACTCGAAAGAATACGAGTACGAGAATACCTCGGATTACTTCGGAATACTTTGGATTACCAGTGGATTACCATCGAATTACCTGTTAATATGAACAGGTGATCCGATGGTAATCCAAGGTACTCCATAGTAATCCAAGGTATTCCGAAGTAATCCAAGGTATTCTTAGTAATGCTCGGTAATCTTTGGTAATCCGCGTTTGCAAGTAAGACGATGTACACTTTTGACCAGTTAATACCCCCTCGCTTCATAACGAATTACCAAGTTTGCCAAAAATGGTTTTTGTTTTAAATACATATTTCCCGGGCGTATTATGCTGAAAAGATGACACGAATGGGAAGTATACAAACGTATGAAGAGACAAAATCACGCAATTTGCTGCTACGAAAATTTTTTTTTGTAAGTTGTTAAAGGTGATACATGATAGCTAAGTTCCCCACGATGCTTGCAACACATTTTTTTGTTGCCTGTCGATCGTAAAACTACGGTGGGCGGATTTGTAAAAAAAAAATTGTTTTAATAAAAAATTCTCAGACGGCAGAAGAATAAAAAAAAACAGGCTCTGACCCTAAACTACAAATTCATTTTCTTGGCCTTAGGGAAATCAACGGTAAAACTACGGAAATTCGTAATAAAGAAGTTTAATAGAAAACCGCGCAAGGTAAAATCCATTCACATTTGCCATTTAAAATGACAGCCAGTTTCTGTTTTCCTGTATTATGCACCTCTTTCACAATACTGCCTCTTTTTAGCGTTATGTCCACTTGTTTTAGTGTTGGTTCCAAACTTTCACGAACGTGAATTAGCCAGCACTTGTCACCGACCAGTTTTGTACAGTATATCAAAATTAGCATGCCAATGTTTGTTTTCTATACTCGGCATGTGGGAACAAAGTTGAAAGACAATTTTGGTGCTATTTTAGGCCTAAACACCTATTGTTGCTGTTGACTAGAAAAAAATGTTAGTTGAAAGCATGCTGGGCTAAGAGAATTATGGTATAACCCTTTCATGCCTGAATTAATTCTGGTAATTTTTTTTAGATAGTTAGTTCAGACGTGGGATTCGACCGGCATTCAATTGGTTTGGAGATGGAGACGCTCACCACTGGCTTGTTGCTGCTCGCCTTGCGAGGACCCCTCACGAAGCTCGCAACATGCCTGGGAATTTACTTTTTGATCATAGGGGGACTCCTCACGAAGCTCGCGGCATGCCTGGGGACTTACTTGCTACGTAGGTCTTCGGGGACCACTCATGAAGTTTGCGGCGTGCCTGGGGAATTACTATTTGCTCCATCTTGTAGCTGTTGCCATTTGACCACTGCGGGCATGAACGGGACAAATGGTTAGGCACCTTATAATTCTGAACACCAACTGTTCATTTCTAGGTATGTGCCGGTTCCGAGATATGAGAATCTGAATTTCAAGGTTGTTGCTACAGTTGCCATTTTGGAGTGTGGCACTCAAAGCGAAGTCCCCAAATACCAAATTTCCCTCGCCGTTTCGCGAGCGACGACTGATATTGGTGAAGGTAGCGTGGTTCGCTCCCCCCCCCCCTCCTCACTCCCCACCGTTCCGACTTTCTCCTCCGCATCTTTGAAGAATAAAGGCCATGCCACACCACACCGTTTTGTCCGGCATGTCCGTCGTCCGATGCCTCAAATATAGCCTGCGGGCACAACGCAGAGCCTCCGTTGCGTCTCCGACTCGTTTCGAAATATTTCATTTTCCTCCGGTTGACGGACCGGTGGAGTTGTCCGTCAGCCAATCAAAATGCTTAGCGCCACACGTGTCTTTCTCTCAGCGCTGGAGACAAAGATGGCGGCTCCTTGTTTCGAAACCCGACCATCGAAAACTACCGAAAAATGAAAATAATAATTATAAAATTTAGTGTACGTAACTAGTAGCAATACGAGCACTCGGCCAAATTGGTTTTAGTGGCACGAATGACCCCAATTCAATGCGTACCTACAGTTTTGCATTCGGACGATTACATTCCTTTTACTTGGGGGGAGGTGGGAATAAAGGGGTCAGCAAGCGTTCTTGGCGGACAGGTGTGGCAGTGGTCTCCGTTTTTAAGCGTTGCTTTGCCGGAGACGGAGCCGGACAACGGAGACGGTGACGTTGTGGTGTGTACGGTCCTTAAATGTCTTTCTAAATGCCATAACCTCTGCCTTTTAGGTGGTGTGCAAGGTGCATTTTCTGCATTCCCATCCTTGACCACTGCTTCTCCAAACACCAGACCCGCTTTACCTTGGCGTGGTTCGCCGCACACGCACGGATTCAGTGATACGAGACGAAGAAATGAGTGAATACATTACGTCGTGTAACGATAAATAATGCAGCAACGCTAATGCATTGTGGACAGAAGAGGAAGCAAACAATGGAGAAGAAACCAGACAAAGAACGCTCTCTGGAGAATGTCAAGCAGATAAACAGATTAGGACGGCAAACTAGGAAAACAAGTAGGCTACAAAAAAGCTCAGGTGGCAAACTCTATTAAGTACCTCGCAGCCACAGACTTTGACTGAACGCTCGAGACATCCGTTCTTTATATCAGGTTCTGAACTTTCGGCGTTCTATACCAATAGGAACCAATGTTGAAACTTTACACTTACACAGAGGTCCGTAAAGTAACTTGACTTATAGGCCTTAGTTCTCCAACCCATCTTGTATACTCTATCCTTAAAGGTGCCTGTTCACCATTTCGGTAGCGTTGCCGATTTTCTAAACACAGCATCCACGTTCCAGATTCTCCGTCATCCAATAGGCTGATGTGGGTCACGTGATCTCGTTTTAGTTATAAAAATTTGCGGCGCTGCTGCGAAGCGCTGTTCCGTTTTTTTAATTTACCGCTATTTTCTTTACACTGCTCGAAGATTATACGGTGCTGCTTCTAGGAGGTGAAAAAGTGTCCTTAACTGCATCCGGCTCTACCCGTGCGCAGCGAGATACCAGGACTGCATCTGCCCGTGGAACGTGATCCAAACCGTCCAATGCAACGGGTCTCGCCAGCGAGGGAGGCTCACTGAATGGTTCATTACCATGGTTCAATTACACGGACCTTGCCAGTGAAGGGTGAACACTGAACTGTTCAAACCTGGTCCAATTCCATGGGCTGTGTCACTGAGGGCTTGCACACTGAACAGTTCCCTGTCCCGGTCCTCCACGAACTACTCCTCCCATGCTTTACGGACATAATAACAACGTAACGTCGGTATGCAGATAGCGTGTCAATCAAAACGTGAATGGAAGAATTACTTGGTTTAAAGCATTAGGCACACAACAAATTGGAATTTACGCTACGGAAGGCAAAACGGGCTTGGTTTAAAGGCCCCTCAGACTGAAGAAAATTTCGTGCGAAGCTATGCGTTACTACGTGCGTACAAGGTCAACATCGCAGCAATTGTGTGGTTGGTGTTGAGTTAAGGACGAATATTGAAGTCTTTTTTACACCATACTACGTCGGCGTGCAGCCGCGAGCAGCCAGTCTGGTTAGGGCTTAATACTATACTAGGGCTATACTATACTAATACTATACTAATACTATACTAGGGCTTATACTATATTCAGATGCAAAGCTATAATTCTGTAAAAATCAACGGGTGGTTTGGATCAGTATCAGTTAAAATAATTAGGAGTGAACCAGTGACATCAAAGAACTGCATAACAACACAAAAGTGTCCGATTTCTGTCTAAAATTACAATTTATTAAGGATGCCCGCTTTCTTATTACAGACGTAACATCAAGCGCCAAAGTAACGTCTCCGGTTATTAGGTCAAAGCTTAAATGAAAAACACGCAAATTGCTTCATTGGCAATTTTCAAGTTTTCCAGTCAACATTTACAGTATGAATCGTTGAGGCGAAGTTGTCGTTGGATACCGTGACTTCCAACGGCGTAAAATACTTGGCAAGAATCCTTAAAAAGTTTAGTTTTGGATATATATATATATATTTCTCATAAGTTATAATAAACTTCTGTGTGAACGTCTGTGTGTAATGTTTCGAATGTATGTAAATTTCTTTCCAGTGCTGGGCATGCAGCACATTACAACAAATTTGAATAAAAACTTGTGGACTTACTTGCTGAACAGTCTGAGTACAAGGCATGTGAGGCCAGTGAATAATCCCATGCCCACTCCAACACCGAGGACAGTGGGCACATCCGTGTTGATCGGCAGTTCTTTGCGAACTGAAAAGGAAAGAAAATCGCATATTACCTGGAACTCAAAGTTCTGTTTTCTTCACAGATAAAGTGGGGCACAGAATTCCATCATTGGCCAATGTCCATCTCCACCTCCGGCAAAACTGGAGTATGGTTTTATCGTTGGTTTTCTAACCTTACGGTAAAGTTGTACACTTTTAACATGGTAACCATAACTCAAAAGAATGTTCAAATGTGAGTAAACTTAGCTACGGTACGAAACTCCTTTCCA
>JAHWFP010217786.1:0-15878 GCA_023313725.1 Lithobius niger | reverse complement strand
ATGTTCAAAAGTGAAGGATGTGAGTCAAATACCCTACACTTGTAACATTCGATGTTTAAAAGTGAAGGACGTGAATCAAATACCCTACACTTGTAACATTCGATGTTCAAAAGTGAAGGATGTGAATCAAATACCGTACACTTGTAACAATCGATGTTCAAAAGTGAAGGATGTGAATCAAATACCCTACACTTGTAACAATCGAAGTTCAAAAGTGAAGGATGTGAGTCAATACCCTACACTTGTAACAATGGATGTTCAAAAGTGAAGGATGTGAATCAAATACCCTACACTTGTAACAATGGATGTTCAAAAGTGAAGGATGTGAATCAAATACCCTACACTTGTAACAATCGAAGTTCAAAAGTGAAGGATGTGAGTCAATACCCTACACTTGTAACAATCCATGTTCAAAAGTGAAGGATGTGAATCAAATAAATACCCACTTGTAACAATCTTTAAATGTGAAGGATGTGAATCAAATACCCTACACCTATAACAATCGATGTTCAAAAGTGAAGGATGTGAATCAAATACCCTACACCTATAACAATCGATGTTCAAAAGTGAAGGATGTGCATCAAATACCCTACACTTATAACACTTTATGAGCAAATATACCCATTGTTTGTAATAATCAACCATGAGTAAAATAGCCAGCATTTAGACTTTTCAATGATTTTTAAACAGTGAAAATTACTTTTAAATGGAGAGTCAAAATGGTTCCAGAAATTTATTCGTGATCGTCCCCTACCTCCAAAGTTATTAATAATAATCCCAACTTATTGATCCATGTGTAATCGGAAAGAAACACATGTTTAATAAGAACAAGATCTTACAGGCCTCTACCAATAAACCCCCTCCCCTCTTATGAAGACATCCATTCCCTACGTCTGATCTTTATCCTTTTTGTTTTGTATTATCCCGCTCTATCTGTAATCTCTTAAGTGAACTATTTCATTAGTTGACAAGTGTTCTGTTTCTATGAGCGATCAACTTGTATGGATAATGGTTTCGATGATGTATGACCGCCATTGTTAGTTCGCCCTTACGCGTTGCCATGGATACGGCCACAAAACAGGAGCTTTGCCCGCTTGAGCCTTTTGGTCATGGGGGTCGGCCCCGAGAAGATCTCTACAACTTTCCGGTCCAATACAATGGAGCCGAGTGAGACCAAAGGCCTTTTCAAGCTCCTTCTTTGGAAGGGAGGTGTAACGAGAAATTCTTTCCACACAACACGCATTCACGGCCGCTGCTGTTGTAGCGCTGGCTCAACAGATAGATCAGGATTAGATAGAAAGAAAGAAAATAGAAAGAGAAAAAAGATTTAAAAAAAAAAGAAGAGAGAGTGAGAGAGAAACAAAATAAATGACGAAGGATGAACCGAAGAACAAAACCACTTCTGTTCATAGTAAAAGGAAGTTAAATACAGCATGGAGAAAAATGATCCCAAAATATTATGTTGGCTGTGCAGAAAGATCACTTCGTCGGCCTGCCTATGAGAATGACGCCAAGAATAATGACGTCAGACACTTATAAAGCCTCACCCGCCTCCTGTTTTTTCGGCACCCCTCGAAAATAAAGAGCACACGAAAAAAATGACTGCAGTTTGCGTCCTAAAGTTGTTCCAAAAATGTAGGCCGAGTAACAAATTACAAGTCCCACATTCTAAAAACTGAACTGCATTCGTGCTACACCACTAATCCAGTTGTGCCCCCCCCCCCCCCTAACGCAAAAGAAAAACAACAGCATGCAGTATTGAACATGTCGACAACACGAAAATTAACCCACGAATCGATTAGTCAGTTCCCCCTCCTTTGTTTTCTTAATCTCGCTGAATATTCTGGCCTGTGATAAATGTGTCAGTATGTCAACCGTAATAATGGAGGTGTCAAAACATCTGCAGTCACATTCATCATCTAATCAGGGAGTTGAATAAGAAGGTAACGCAAGCATCACCCACGTATACCTGCTGTGTGAACGCCGAGGTTTGATTTGATACGCCGAATGTCTGCTATCTGTCTGCTTGATGAATGCCTTCGAAAATTATACCGGTTGGATCAAACCAAAGTCATAGATTAGAATGTTAACTGTAGATATCCCATCTTACATCTTCCAAGCCTACGCGACACCATGACGATAGTTGCGATTACTAACACCTCTAATAATGCTTTGCCTTCGCGCTGCTTCAAAGGCAAAAGCATTAGCAGAGGCATTAGTAGCCGCATCTACCGCCAGGGTTTCGCATAGGCTAGAAAAAGGTAAGATGTAATATATACTTAACTTTCTAATTTATGCTAAAGTCACTTGGCTGTTAGAAAATGTCACGAATTAATAGCGTTTTTAACTAGAATACGTCACACGGATTGCGTCATCCTTGTGTCTAAGCTTACTAACGCCACAGCAGTGAACTCCAAGGCAAGAGAGCAGTTGGCAATAACGTCATATTATATATAACTCTACGCTGGAGCTAGTAACTGATCTAGCTGCAAGGGGCACTGGAGGGTAAAAAGAAGGGCGTCTTACTGAAGCCAATGCCGTTACAGCGGTTTTCTTAGGCCTAAAACGCTCGATTTTTTCGATTTGTTGGTAGTTGCTGAAGTTTTTAGCAAGTGGTATCTTTTTATTTCCGATTACAACTTCGCAGCATAAGGGATTGGAGAAAACAACTTTTTTAAGCCTAAGAAATCCGCTCTCAAAGCTCTGCCTTGACTAGAAGTGCCGTTGTTTTTCCTATTTTAATCTAGGGCCCCTTGCAGCTATCTATCCAGACGCTAGCTCGTAGCCAATATGGCGTTATTGTCGTCGCTGCCTTATTTTTTGGAGTACGATGCAGTTTACTTTTATGCGAATCTTTAATCACATTTTTCAGAAGCTTATTTTGTGGATAGTTTAGCACCTAAACGCAACAAAACCTCGCCTACTTTACACACTGCATTAATAAAGATAAATTAAACGCCCCCCTTCCCCCGTCTCCACCTCGTTTCTGACTGGTAGACAGTCGAATCGTTTTTGCCTTTGCATCCCAAACCGAGTTATCTGCCCCACTTGCAAATGTAGACGACTTGAGTGACAATTTTGCTGGAGAACTCCAAGCAGAAAACCAAGGATCGTTGACATGACACAATCGACACGAGGACGAGACACCACAGGGCCCTCCTCGTCCAGAAATTAGGCTGTGTGGGTTGTTACATAACAAATATGTGCCAAAAATACCACTCGTCTTGCGATTGTCAAGGTCAAAGCTAATAGGAACTGACAAGCAACAGCGTTGAAACGAGATTGAAGAGAGTAACGAGTGAGTTTCGGACTTTTCAAGCAAAAGACAATTGAGAAGAAAATAACGAATTTCACCTCCCGATTTCACCACGCGATTCTCTCGCTAGTCTAAATGGTAGTTGTAGCCAGTACACGGTACTGAACATTTTAAAAAATCGACCGGCGCCTATTTTGAAAATTCCGCGTAAGGTAAATGTATCAAGGCCAGCCGAGATTGAATCTCCATTGAATCTCCATTACACAGGGCTTCAATCTCAGCTAGCCCTGGATGCATTTTTATAGTACACCAATCGAGGGGTTCGACACAGATAGAAATCTCGTACACCCAAGATTTATATTTATAAATCCGTTGCAAATCTTGGGCAAATCTTACAAATCTGTAACTCTTGTGTAAATCGTTCAGATCTTGTTGTACAAATCTTGTAATTATTAATTAATATTTTAATTCTTACTTAAATATCTTGTAAATCTTTTAATTCTTACTTAAATCTTTTGTAAATCTTTAAATCCTAGCAAATCTACATGTAAATATTCAAATTTGTAAATCTGCAAAACTTTAAATCATCTACAAATTCGTGTAAATCGTGGAAAGCTTCATGTAAATCATTAAATCTTACCGAAATCTTTACTAAATCTTTACGTAAATCTTCAAATCTGTGTGAATCTTTATATCTGTGTAAATCTACAAATCTTTATGTAAAATCTTTAAAACTTCTGCAAATCCGTGTAAATTTTTCAAAAATTCATGTAAATCGTTAAATCTTACTTAAAATCTTTTGTAACTTTTTTAATCACTGCAAATCCATAAATCTTCGTAAACCAGTATCGGGTACACTTTTCTGTCTTTGTCAAACCCTCGATACAAATTCGCTTCGTTGGGCACTGTTCCCATCATGCTGTAGGTCACAGGCTCAATACTGTCCAACAACAATCCTCGTTGTTAATAGCACTCTTTATTAGCTTCTGCGCGAGACGGAAATCTGCGCGTATCATGTGCGTAAACCAACCTACTTATTCAAATTTTATTATCTTTTTTTAAAAATCTTAGTGTGCCTGCCTCTACCCGCCTTGCCTCAACAGTCCTATTATCCCCCCATGTTCAAGCACGAGTAGGCATTACAAGACGCGAGGGGTATCGATTTGCAAAAGGCCCCCACCACACAACGCGTTTCCTCATATTTCCCTCATAAAGTTGGGTAACGTGCAGAGAGGGAATGTTGCCTAGCAATCTACCAGCTTGACTGACTGAATGGCGTTAATCTCGTAAACTGCCATCTGTCGGCCCTAGTGGCAACTAACTTAAAGAGACCTCAGGCAGCGGCTTCATCAACCACGACTGTACTACAGTAAGGGGATGGATGTGATCGGGAAATGGAATAGGTTATGGGGAAGAGGAGGTAAATAAATAATCGCATTGCTTCTGGCTTAACTCCACTTAACTATCCAAAAGTGGATGCCCACCCAAGTTTAACTGGTTATGCTACCGCTCTACAACTAAATACGGTAATGGATGAGGCTTGTGATCGAGGAGGGATGTTAGTGAATTCTTCCTAGAGCAAAATGAATGATTCAGATTCATTGCATACATCTTGAAAATTAAACAGGTTTTAATGCACAAATACAATTTACAATAGAGCAGCGTCATGTGACGTCATAGTGGCTACAAGAGAAATAGCTGCAAGGGGCACTAGATTAAAATGGAGGGTTAAACAACGGCACTTCTAGTCAAGGCAGTGCTTTGAGAGTGGATTTCATAGGCTTAGAGAAACGTTGTCTTCTTCAATCCCTTATGGTGCTAGGTTGTAGTTTTAAAATAAAGATTCCACTTGCTTAAAAATGTCAGCAACTGCCAAAAAAAAACGACAAAAATCGCGTATTATAGGCCTAAGAAATCAACTTTTAACAGCATTGTCTTCAGTAAGACGCCCTTTTTTTTCGCCCTCCAGTGCCCCTTGCAGCTAACCCAGTTACTGGCTCCAGCATAGTTATATACAATAATACAACGTTGTGTCACTGCCCTATATAAAGTGAAACATGCGCACAGCCAGGTAGCCAGCAGCCGCATACGAAAGATGAGCACTGGCTCAAATATCTTAACAGCTCAAATATATAGATTTCCAGTTTAGTTTTGGGTTCACCGTTCCACCACCAAGGATGGGTCCAAGCTTAATACAGAGATGAGAATGACGCATGGTGTAGTGGGGCGCAATTACTTCGTGTCACGGGGCTGTACCGTGGTCAGAGCCTTCAGTCACCAAACCACGGTTATAATTTTCTTTAACATTTAAACAAATTCTTTAAATTTTACGAACTAATATTTTTATCTGCCATACCCGGAACGTTTTGGATAACATGCTAACGTTCGCCCTAGGTTATCATGGACCACAGAAATTAAATTCGTTAGGGATTTTATATTGGAAAACATGGTAGAGTGACCCAAACAGCTGCTTCAGACGGGTCAGGGTGGGTAACACGTATTTCGCTGTTATGTACCTCTGAGGTAAATACAGTGTTCACTCTATTTTACTTTTGGTAAAAAATGCTGCTTAATTTTCTGTTGTTTTTGCATTCTTCTAAGAAGAATTCGGTGGAAGTATTCTTCTGTTACAATTATATTTACTGATGAATTACGTGGAGCGGAGCAGGGTTCCCCAAACGTGTTAAAAAGTGAGGGCCATATTATCGAACAATTATTGCGGGCCGGATTTTTTTCCCACTCTAGTCCTCGTTGTGGTTTTGACTGGAGCCCAGGCGAGCGAGGACCATCGATCCCAGAACGCACAAAAGCCTCATGCTGACCCACGCAACCATAACCTTCCAAAGGATAAACCAGGGTAGATAAGTAGGTAATGCCGCTTCCGGAAAAAACGTGGGGTAAAACAGTACCTTCTTTTTGCAACGGCATCAGAGGGCGACATGTATCAGTCTTGCCAAGACATCGCAGCGTTACGCCGAACAAGCAAACCCGTCGAAGCGGCCGGGAAACTTAAAATAAAAAATGGCGGCATCGATGGCATCATACAACCATAGTAATAGCGACAATACGTTTGGAACTTGATGAAGTACAGGTTCCTTGGCAGTGTTTGAAGGTGAAGGACTTATTCTGTGTTTGATTTGAACCGTTTTCAGTTCGTTACAAGAAATTTTAACCACGGATGAAGATTCAACCTCACTGGCTGGCTTCTTGTAACACAAACCCATGCGTCAGGGCAAATTTACGCAACGACTCGTCTTTGCATTCTCGCGGCTAGAAGCTAGATATGATGTGAAACGTTGCGAGTCAGCAGAGCTAAAACCGCCGCCATGTTGGAATTTCAGATAATTTCTAGCTTCTAGCTGCGAGAATGCAAAGGCGAGTCGTTGCATGCATAAGCGCGCCCTAAAACTGATTTTCGTTTTTCTACCTTCGCTATTGCTAAGGAAAAAAATCGATTCATCAGTTTGGACCAAAAAGATGGTTCTTACAAAAATAAAACTTGTTGACGATTCCCGCTACGCTTTTTCGGCCGTCTAAAGTCGTGCTATCAAACGCCAAGCTCTTTCGCCAAAAGTTAAAGGGGAATTACCACCAAATGACAGGTTGCAGCATATCTATAGCCGTTTACCGCTGTCTAGTTCTGTCTAGCTCTTACTTTCAACAGACGAAGGAACACACAAAAAAATTTCTTTTTACACAACAAACAAACCACGCGCTTCGTTAATTATTGAGTGTAAAGTTGGTGCGCCCACGTGCACCAGGAAGCCAGCGGTATAAAGTTAAGCCTAATAACATCACGGCGGCGCCTTTCCCTATTATATCGACCGTTTTGAAACGCAGATTTTGAACCCATCGTCAACCTTGACCGCTTGCTCCCTGGTGCACGTGGACGCACCAACTTTACACTCAATAATTAAGGACGCACGTAGTTTGTTGTGTAAAAAGAAATTTCTTTGCGTATTCCTTCTTTTGTTGAAATGAAGTGTTCCGTAGAACTGAACAATATGGTAGACGGCACTAGGTGCTACAACCTGTCGTTCGTTGAATAGAGCCATATTGGCTCCTAGTATGGGTTTTGGAGGGCATAACTACAAGGTGCACTACATAAAAATGGAGGGAAAAACAACGGAAGACCGGATTCTTTAGGCTTAAAATAACGTTGTTTTCTCCAACAACAAAAATCGCGCGTTTTAGGTCTAAGAAATCACTCTTAACAGCATCGGCTTCAGTAAGACGCTCTTCTGTTTCTCTCCGTAATGCCCCTTGCAGCTAACCCATTAAGGCTCCAGCATAGAGTTATACACAATAACACTAAGTCGTGTCACTGCACTGCCCTATAGGCACCTTTAATGACAACCGACTAAAACTTCCAACGTTATACGAAATGAATCAACTCGACGAAAGAGCTTGGCGTTTCATATCACAACTTTACACGGCCGAATAGCTTGGTAAGCAAATTTTGGTTTGAGGAGTTACTAGATCACCGTTGATCAAAAGAGGATTCGATTATTACACTGAGGGTTATCGCCTCGTCTCTTTTAGCACTTGGATTTTTCGTTACGATTCAGTTTTATATTTTTTTTATTATTGTGGCGCTCGAAGCAGCGCATTGGCGAACAACCTCACTTGTCATCGTAAGCCAGCAATGCCGAAGACGTGTTGTTGCCGTGATCCGCCGATTTAGGCGCCACCTAGTGCGTGCCACACACACTAACGGCCACGGCTGACACTAATCGATAACAACGCGCCAATGGCGGGACGCTGAACCCAGCAACGCGTTTCACGCTTACATTCCCCGTCGGCTGCCAAATAAATCGCACATACACGTCACAATAATGGCACTCCCCGTCTGTCACGTTGGCTCGTAGCGATTTTTTTCCCCTTCCCTAGACTTCCAAAATCTCAATTTATTTGGCTGTTTTACATTACCGCAACAACTTAAAGAGATACGCCAGAACGTATAGCGCGCATGCGTGAGGAAAGGGACATGGAATGATTTATTTGGTAGTAATACGGGTGTTTATTGGTTTAAAGGTTTAAAGCAGACTAAACACAGAATGCAACACTGTCGTGATCGTATTTAAACCTAATAAGAAAAGTGTGTGTGGTCTTTGTTTTGGTCTCTTTCAGAGGAAAGCATAGAACAGCGACAACGACGCCATATTGGCTACGAGGGAAGCTAGCTACAAGGGGCACCAAATTAAAATTGAGGTAAAATCAACGGCACCTCTATATAGTCAAGACAGTGCTTCGAGAGCGGCTTTCTTAGGCCTAAAAAACGTTGTTTTCTTGCTGCGCAGTTGTAAATCGGTAAAGAAAAGATTCCACTTGTTACAAATTTCAGCAACTGCCAACAAATCGAAAAAATCGCGCGGTTTAGGCCTAAGAAGTCCAACCTTGGCTTCAGTAAGACGTCCTTCTTTTCCCACTCCATGTCTATCCAGTGCCCCTTGCAGCTAGCCCAATTCCTGGCTTTCCAGCATGGAGTTATAGTATATAACAATACGACGTTATTGTCACTGCTCTAGAGAAAATAAACCTGGAAGACTTATAGAACAACAATCCAGACAGATTATATAGTGTTAATCAAAGGTGACTGAAAATGAATTACAAATTAGTGCGGACTCACAATTAAAATATTGTTAAATTACCTACAAAAAATGAAATAGCCTGTATAAACAATGTGCCTCCACAGGCAGCAAATAACTGCAAAGAAGGAAGTAGAGAGAATTGGGGCTTTAACCAAATATTTGTGTTGAGTCAAAAGCTTCTCCCGCAACCATTGTTATATTGAAGGAAGCTTAAAGGGATATACCTCCCAGTGCCATTTTTCTCGATCCTCCACATCAAGTACGGCCCCAAAGGTCTACTTACCGTTAGTCTTTCCTTTGCTAAAATCCGTTTTAAAATGTGGCGTCTAGAAGATTTTCTGTTGAATATTACTAACTTTATTTACGTTCGTCCCGAACTTATATGATGCATCGCGCGCCTACAATGACCTTAAAGTTTTATCTGCGTGTGCGCAGTACTAATTTTAATCGTTTGCTAATAATTACTATGAAACCAAAAATCTAAAAGGCTAATGCAGTAAAAATTAATATTAATTATTCCAATAGATCGCCGAAGCAAAATTATAAGACACTAGTCTAGAAAATTATAAATCGTGATTTTAAAATACAAGAATCATTCCGGTTTTTGACGGCACAATCAATGGGTTCACGCTGGCTGGACTATTAGGCGCAATGCCAATTGAGACAGTAGTTACGTTTTTCGCTGCGAGGAACGAAGCTACCGTCTCAGTTGACCTTAGCTGTGGTAAATACCACAGATTAGAGAACAACCGCGGTTGTTCTCAAATCTGTGGTAAATACGCGGATGTGATCGTCACGTGGGTGTTATAAGGCATGCGGAAGGTTATAAGGCAGGCCGGATGTTGCTTTAAACAGCGTATTGAACGATTAATTAAGAAATTAAGACAAGCTAATAAATTGTATTGTGGAAAAAAAACTTTTATTAAGCATGGGTGAAATAATTTAATGCGTACGGCGCAGAAGTGTTTGCAAATCCATTAAGTAATAGTTATTGGTGCGACTCTCACGGTTATCGATTTTTAACCCACGGCTGCGATGATCAGCCCGGCGAGAATATGCAAATATGTCGAGGGGCAGAGCCGTGGGTTAAAAATCGATAACCGCGAGAGTCTCACCAATAAATAATTTATACCAGAGTTCGGAAGTCAAGCTAACTCGTATTTACTTAACATGTATATGTGTTTTGTGAAAATTGCTTCAAGAAAACTGTGATCAATCAGTATCCTGATATGAAAGAAGGTCATCCCATTTTATTTTGTGGAGGGAGAAGTGTGTGATAGACGGACGAGTCCTTTGGCTCAACTTTGTGGAGGGCGGGGGTGGGTAGTTAGACAGGCGCATAGGTGCAAGGTTTTATGCTGGGAACTCGCTCGTGTTTATCGATGCTGTTTGGAGTGAATAATTCGATTAATTCGATATGTAACGGCAGCAGGGATAAAATGACAATGCTGGCCATTCGCTATAGGTAAGTAATTCGTTTTGTGTGTTTGGAATTTGAGAATTGTTTCAAAATTACGGTAATAGACTAATAGGTGTGTCTGTACGAATGAAGGTCATTCCATTTTAGTTCGTGGAGGTGGAGCGGGAGGGGGGGAGTTAGACGGAGTAAATAAACTTAGCTGTGGGCCAGACATGTGAGAGTTAGCAGGTATAAGATTTCATTCGGGACAACCCGGCAACTTAAGTAATTCCTTTTGTACGTTTTTATTGCGTTACGTTTTTGGACGCTTCATTTGGTTGTTGGTGTGTGCTTTCCCGGTCACGTGATCCGGAAGTGTCAAAAGTGTGGGGTAACTTGATAACTTACATTTTTTGTGATGGCGCACACTTCCGCTCACGGTTAACGGGATTTAATGCACGGTGGTGACGTCGCGCTAACACATCCCCATGCTAAAAGTGTAGTCGTTATATACGGTTAATGTGAAAACCCACACACGTCACAGTGGGTTAATTTTGATAACCCACACTTTTTTGATAATCTAACAATTTTTACGGGGGTCTGCACAACCCCTGCTCTACCATGTTACATAT
Organism: Lithobius niger; assembly: GCA_023313725.1. Classification (NCBI taxonomy): domain Eukaryota; kingdom Metazoa; phylum Arthropoda; class Chilopoda; order Lithobiomorpha; family Lithobiidae; genus Lithobius; species Lithobius niger. Next base: position 5,000 of record JAHWFP010217786.1, on the reverse strand, counting down.
GACCGACTTTTCAAAATTACCGTACACAACACAAATTCAACCAGCACACTTCATTGCAACCAGCATAAACAGGCACATTTACAACCTGCGACATTTTTCTTTCTAGCCTACCACGAAAAATAAAAAAACACTCGCGTACTATGCTAGGTCCCCACCCACGGAGGAATGGCCCAACCCAGCAACCTTCCATTCGGAACGAAAACTAGCCTACTGACATTTTGAATATACCTAAAAACCTACGATACTCGTGCAAATAGCGCATTTTATACACTCATCTGTTAAACTATTAAAGTAGAAAAAATACAGTTTTACCTTAAAACACAAACATCGGTCTTATGGAGCGTCTCTCCCCTTCGGTCTGCCTGCATACACAGGAAGCTTCCAACCCCGTTTCCAACCCGGAACTTCCGTTCAAGAATTTACATAAGTCGCGCATGTAAATATTCTAAAATTCATTACGATTCACAAATAAAGTTCACAAACAAGCCTTTAAAACCTCTAATAAGACGATAAGATAGGTTGGCGTCACACCTTAGCATTAAAATACATATTCGTGAATCATAGGCGATTTAACGGCTATAATTGCTCTTGAGCTCGAAACGGCTAGTCCAATACCTCGGGGTTGAAGGGAAAAACTCGCGCGGCTCGTGTTTCAATCCACCCCCTCGATATTGGACTAGCCGTTTCTTGCTCGCGAGCAATTATAGCCGTTAAATTGCCTATGATTCATGGATATATATTACTTAACCTACGAAATGTAGCATGGCGTTGTGTTAGCATGACGTCACAGCCGTGGTATAAATTTTGTTATAGTAATAAAAAGAAAAAAAAAACAGAATAAAGTAGTTAAAATAGTATTACAAACTATAATAGGGGCGAATTAATTCTATACACGTCTCTTATATTTATGCTACCCCTGCTAATTCTAATCAATCTTCTAACAAGATATTACAGGAAATGGAAATTCTTAATATTAAACAAAAGCGTGACTGAAATATAATCTTATGAAAGAAACTTTTCCAATATGAAAATTAAAGGAATGAAGCATACCGGTACATAAAAATCCTCACCATACGAAAAAGACAACCTTACACCCAATTTTGTAAAACAAAGACGCACCAACACAGCATCAGTAAGTAATTCGACATATTGTTTATACCACGCGCCATGGTTGTTTGATGTGACGTGCATATCACGTGACTGGGCTAGTCCAATCAGACGGCCAAACAGCCGTTGTTCTCGTTCGTCATTGGCTAACTCATGGTGACGTCACGGCAAACAGCCATTGCGCATGGTTTAGTATAGAAATACTGGAGGATAGAAAATTAATGTGCGACTTACGTATGCAGTTGGAAAAGCAGCATACCAACAGGACACTACTATACATTCTGAATGCGTGGGGCACTCAAAAGTATATATATATTGCACATTATATAAAAAAAAAAACCCGTCTTCTAACTTTTGCTACTACGATACGGTAAATGACCGATTATGTGATCATGTAAGAAACGACCAGATAAGGAGTTCTCATCTGACGCTGACGCTATCATTTTTGTTACAAAAAAAAAAAAACACCAGGAAAGTTTCGTTGCATTAGTTTTCCGTCCTCTTTGTTCTTTTTCAGCAGGTTTTACACTTTTTAAATCTACGAACATCTTACTTTGCAGTAAATCCAGCGTTAAATTAGGGAGGGGGGGTCGTACTGCACTGAGGGTACGTAAGGTTGATAACGTTAAATTTATTTACTCTTTTTTTGTGTATTAACCTATACGATAAAATAACACACGAAAAAGTCACACCACAATTTCATGTAGCTAGCTTTTGTTTAAGCTTTGCTGCTTATAATTTGTGTTATATGTTGGATATACTGCAAATGCGGTTATTTTAGAACAATCATTAAAAACATATACAGCCCCTTCCCCTCCACGCACGCCAGCCTTACACGCAATTCAGCTATAGGCCTATTTAAGGCTAAACAAACGATGTAGATATATACGAAATGAGACATATTCTCATCGGCTGTCACAACTACTGAGCACTGACTATTCATTCTGGAGTTGCGCTTTTCAAATCATGTTTTTTAACACCATAAATGTTTTATCCGTACGACGTACCTTTGCTAAATGTAGTTCCGCTGTAGTTCATAACACTTGGCGCTGATTATTTCCACTCTCTCCCGCCTTCCATAAACGTACACAACAACGCAGTTTAGCCTCCAACACCTTCCCCCCCCCTCCAACTTCACGTGATAATTTGGTATTGCGACGCAACTGTACCCTGAAAATGAAATTTCTTAAAATGTAGCTGTAAATAATTAAATTTTTCTGTAATGCAAATTAATATTATGACAAAATTTCGTTTTAATTAATATAAAAAGTCAGAGCGATGTCGTCACAAAATCGAACGATCCCGAAGTTTTTCGAGCGTTGTTTCCGAGTAGCCTCTAACCAACCCTCGACCCACATTTCCCCGAAGTTTTTCAACGCCGCCACTGCCATTTTTTGCTGAAATTTGCGAAGCGTACACGTGTAACGCTGATGTCATAACACTCAGTGTACTATGGACCAAAGACGAACGATAATTTGATGACCATCGATCCATCTTTGCTATATATATGGACGACGGTTTCGCGTTGAAAGACCTCGTTAGAGGTTAGCCAAAGTTTTTTTTTTCAGATATCTTATTCTGTTTAGCAAATAACCTTTTGTCCTTCTACACTGCAACTCACTGCAACAAGTGTGTCTGGTTTTTGAGGAGATGTGGCTGACACAAGTCGCTCCTAGCCTCTTTTTTGGCACAACCACATTAATTCGATGTGTGACACGTCGAATTAAAAAGTAAGTATGACACGAAAACACAAGATTATTATTTACTTGAGAGTTTCGAGAAAGTCCCAAAAGAAATCTGGGAGGTAGAAAAAGTTAATTAAATAAAACGAAATATGAAATCATGGGTTTGTTACACTCCTGGTATAAGGTGTCCGTTTTTAATTAATGTAGCTTGTAAAATGTAATCCACCCAAAAACAAAACTGGTATACGAAAAACCACCAAGTTTCCAAAAAGGGTCGGCCTTTGAAAGTAGTGATATCATTCAACTAAGGAAAGGCCGCCAAGGTTAATCCTATTACCCAAGGTAATTGCCCCGACTAATAGTTCGGTTCGAAAGTTAAATGAAAACTAGAACAGTGCTACTTGCAATAGCAATCTACACGTTTTTTCATATAAGGGGGGGGGGGGGCAGCAAGAGGCTCTTTCCCCTCCTCCTCCCCTTCGGGAAAGCCTTGCCCCATAAATATGTACAAAACAAAACTTGTTAAGGATTCTAACCAAGTTTTCGTCGTTTGAATTCGAGCTATCAATGAACTGAGCGAACATGATGTACAGTAAGTAGCTAACTGCAAACTGATTTGCTGCGTTAGACCGTCAACGCCATGAGGTAACAGGCTTCTTAGATGAGACACGTTTGGGATGCCAACGCCTTACCAGTGATCTATAAAAGGAAAAAGCCCGATTTAAAAGGTCCTACGCACAACCCGGAGTTTGTCAGGGGTCAGACGGACCCCAAACAAACGGAGCAATAGCAGCCCAGTGGTCAGAGTCCTGGCCTCCCAACCAAGAGGACGCCAACTCAAATTCAGCGTCTAACCAATACAGTACTTAAAAAAAAAACTCACTGTGCTAACAAATGTTCTGTACCTCTGAGGGCCAACTGTGTGTTCTTGCTATGGTTATAGCCGAAACGTCAGCTAAATTTGTACAGAACAAAACTTGTTAAGCTTTCCTTCCAAGTTTTCGTCAGTTAAAGTCTGATTAACTCCATAAAAACCAAGCAAGAATCAAAATTGAAGACTAAATTGGCGGTTTGGTTTGCTAATAGCCCTTTTCCTCTTAGCCCATCCCCACCATAATTTAAAGCTAATTCTTAGTTAATTCGGGAATGTCTGCTAAATTCTCTGGCATTTGAAAAGCAAGCAACAATACTTTTCAAACCTAAATTATTCAGTATTAGTTAACGTTAATTTAATAATATTAAAAACATTAAATTCATTAAATTCATCAGTTAATTTAATTTTTAAATAAAATGTATATAAAAAAATTGAATTTTGGTCACAATTAGGTTTTTACAACCTTTCATGCTAAAGAATGTTTACGAAAAACGTCCGAAATTTGCTTAACAATGTGATGCAACAACAATCAATCCATAGCACGACATTACACGTGCACGAAAACCTCCCAGGGCCTTTTTTCTCGATCCACCACATCAAGTACGGCCCCAAAGGTCTATTTGCTTACCGTTACTCTTTCCCTTGCTAAGAAACCGTTTTAAAATGTGGCGTCTAGGATATTTTCTGTTGAATATTGTTAACTATATTTAAGAACGATCCGTAACTATAAGATGCATTGCGCGCGTACAATAATCATGACGTTTCATCTCAGTGTGTATATCTACTAATTTTCTAATAATTACCTTGAGATCTAAAATCTAATAGACTAATGCGGTAAAAATTAAAATTAATTATTCCAATAGATCGCCGAAGCAAAATTATAAGACACTAGCCTAGAAAATTATAAATTGTGATTTTGAAATACGAGAATCATTCCGGTTTGTGACGACACCATTAATGCGTTCACGCTGGCTTGTTAGGCGCAATGCCAACTGAGATAGTAGCTGCGTTTTTCGCTGCGAGGAACGAAGCTTTACTGTCTCAGTTGACCTGACCATGATAAATGCGCGGATGAGATTGACGCGTAGCTGTTATAAGGCAGGCGGTATGTTGCTTTAAAGTGATTGTTCGGCCTTTTACGTTTCGTCGTTTCTATTCAACCAGCATCCAGAACTATTATGTGGAGTATGATTGTCATTATGATCTGGAGCTTCTAAATGCACACACATTCTTTACGCCGGTCCCGTTATTGTGTATTGATTTATTGCATCCAGTTTTGAAAATTGTTATGTAAGGAAATGTTTCAGTCAACCGTTTCATACAATCATTGGCTG
>JAHWFP010217783.1:0-10844 GCA_023313725.1 Lithobius niger | reverse complement strand
TTGCCTGGCTGCTTCAGTAAGTTTGCAGCTGCAAGGTGTCTTTTTTTTTGTTGTGTGGTGGTGATGGCAACTTATTTTAATTTTTTTTCTAAATAATTCAAGAGCGGTTTAAGCTACCAACCTGAGATTCATACCACTTGAAAGCTCTCGGAAAACTGTCAAATTGGTAGACTGGAACTTCAAAATCATTCAATTTTTGGCAAAGTTATAAAAAAAATAACCGTAATAACTCAATAATTAAAGCAATAATTAATAAAAAAAAATAAAAGGCAAAAAAAAAGTGTGGGGGAGGGGGGTGGCTTCCACTCCAATCAGTGGGTCCTGAGAAACAACTTGTGTAAACAAACCTGCATCCGAAAAACAAGCTTGAATCTATATCACCTGCAACCCTCTCCAATGTCGGTCGCCATTTGGCGACTGCAAACCAACAATTGGCGACTTGGAATTTAACCTTATCGCCAAAAAGGCGACTAGCCATCGAGAATGCTATTCAAAGAGCGATATCTCGTGAACCGTATAAATTAGAGACTAACGGGTTTGTAGCGTTATGCTCAGATTTGTAATGGTATAACAGCTTTTCCTGCATTAATACTATTAATGCATTAATAGTGTTGAAGAAAGTTGTACACTTTCATAAATTCATAAATGGAAAAACCACACGCCATGCAAAAAATGTATTTGGTGTGTGGTGAGTAGAAATTATGAAATGGCGAATGCTTTCTAAGGTCTGCTGGCCGAATGGTGACTGCTACTGAATTGATATTCGAGGGGGTTGATCACCTGAACCACACTGGGATACCAATTTTTGTAGTAGTGGCGCCGACAATCGACATAGTTTAGGTGAAAGTTGCCATCGTATAAATTGTGCCCTTTTTTTATTTTCGAGCCCAAAACTGCAATTTCCTTTTATACCCGAGCTGCCTTTTCACGCCAGTACAGTTTAATGCAGTTAATCGTCTTCTTTTTTTGGGCTTTACAAACTAGCTACCTAAAGGTGCTTTAAAACACCTAAAACGTACAAAATTAATCTTGATTCCTCTTTTTTCTTCCTTTTTCACTCTTGAGTGAATCTCATCCCTGATAAAGATGCAAATACAATGGCTGCAGATCAAAAAGTTTTAAAGGTATTTTAGGAGAAAACAAAAAAACAAGTACTAAACACTTACTTCACTGTGGAATCTTCTGAAAAATGTTGTGCACAGTTGTATATATTTTTTTCCATTAGAGCATAAGTGATAGAGCACAGTATTTTTAAACAAGCAGCTGCAGCGACTACCTAGTCGCAACCGGTCTTCTGTACACTTCCGCCCCTTGCGAATATGTTCAGGCGCACGCTTTTTGTGCCAACATTTGTCAGAGCGGTGATGCCGGAGAAAGGGCCGATAAGCCTAAAAACGTTTAAAACGGACAAAAAAAAATTGGGCAAAAAAGGTTAAGAAAGGGGCATAATGGGTAAAAAATGAGAGCCCCCGCCCCAAAAAAAAGGCCCACAGAAAAAACGTCCTAAAACTTATTGTGCCTTTTACTAACAGTTACCCCTGCCTCTCGAGCATATGTGTATGCTTTCCCATCACACACTGCAGCAGCAAGCTCTATTGTATTATCTAAAAGTAATAACCATCACAATTTGCCAGTTAAAAATGTGTTAGATTTTAGGCGTATTTGTCAGGTTTTATGCCTAAATGTTTACCTGCCATTTTAGTTGCGTGAGTAGCAGGTAATGGAGAATTGGGTTGGACAGTAAGCCTATGCAATATGGCGGCACGCAGTTAGTGTTCTGTTTGGCACGCATGTAGATCAGTGGTAGTGAGCAATGTGACGGGATAGACGTCATAATTTAGTGTTATTGATGAAGACAGCAGCGACTCGTAGCAACTTGCCATTGCCGTGGTAACGTGATTTTTGGCCGAATTTTCAGTAGTTAGGCCTTTTTTACCTGCCGTTTTAATTTTGTAAGTAGCAGGTAACTAAGAATTTGGTTCGAGAGTAGCCTATTCATCCATGCAACATGGCGACGAAATTTTTAAATGGAAGCTAATATGTGTCGTAAATGAAATCCATTTGTTTTTACGGTAATGTTATATCAAAAACCAAAACTGGTAAAAGGGGCCGCCAAGTTCCGAATGGTTCGGCCTTTCAAAGGAGTGATATCAACGCACCAAAACATTCGCAAAGTTAATCGCACCGCTTAATAGTTCGAAGGTTAAATGAAAACTAGAACATTGCTACTTTCGGTTGCAATGTTCTAGTTTTCATTTAACGTCCAAAGGATTATTCGGTGCGATTAAGTTGGCGAATGTTTTGGTGCGTTGATATCACTCCTTTGAAAGGCTGAACCATTCGGAACTTTGCGGCGCCTTTTACCAGTTTTTGTTTTTGATATATCACTCCTTTTTTTTAAAATTGTGTATTGACTCTACTCCACTACCATGCAGATGTGTAATAAAGTGCCACGTCAACAAGAAATTGGTTTTCAACAATTTGCTAGTACCTTTTGCCTATAGGCCAAACCATTCTCAATTTAGTCACCTCTTTATAGGTGTTTGGTTTGGTTTTTAGTTCGTACCATCGGTATTTGAAGTTTTTGGTTTGGTTTTAATTTTGTTGTAATTTGTTTTATTTAGTTAGTTTTGGTGTGTTGATATCACTCCTTTGAAGGGCCGAACGACTCTCAACTTGGTGGCCTCTTTACCAGTTTTTGGTTTTGTTTATTTTGCTTTGTTTTTACAATTGGTTTATTTTTCGTGAATTGGACGCGAATACAATTTCTTTGCAACGTTGTTTAGATTTATCTAGACACACTAGTGTGTGTGTGTGTGTGTAGGCACACACGTCAGTATACACGTTCTCATTGTCCGAACTTTGGCAGTCCAATGAGAGACGATGCCGACAATACTAACAATGGTTATAACAATATTTTCTTACTTACCTCCTACGCCATCCCCGTTACGCCCCCATGCTCCAAACCATAAAAGGTACGCAGTTCGTATCGTACTGCACCCATTCGTCCAATTTCATAGCCTTCCCGTTATCTCGGTATCAATGAATAATCATAAGCGAGGGGATGAGCGGACTAGCTAGCTAGTAATAACACATTTTCAACGTTATTAAACAGGGTGGCGTTCTACCTGGAAAACCGAAAAAAATTCAGGGAATTTATCAAGTCTGGAAAAGTCGGGGAAAAATCGGGGAATTTGATAAACATATACTAAGATTCAGGGAATTTGAATATTTCCGGAAAGTCTTTTTCCTCTATAATGATTGGCTAACTCGTATTTCACTTTTCACTTCTAAAACCATCACTTTTATCAGTTAAAATTATCATGTTCTTTTTTTTTTCATTTCTGATAGAGCAAAAACTCCTTTGGCCTAAGTAATACGGGTCATTACGTATTATGTGCGTTTCTAGTTGTGTTCAAATTACGGCATTCCAACTATTTACCAGTCCCAGTTAGAAGAGTACAATTTTTGATTTAGCAAAGCAATGCCATTTAGTTATTGCGACTTGAGTGAAATGTTAAAAAAAAAAATTCTGGTCCTGTACTGCATGGTCTTTCGACGAAAAAAAAAAAAAAACCATCAGGGAAAAACGTCAGAATTGGTCTGGCAAAACCTGGAAAATTCAGGGAATTTCATCATGAGGTTTTAAACGCCACCATGTTAAGGGTCAGATTTCGCCTTGAAAGCAGCTATGCTGGCATTCCTACACGAGTTAATTTTTGTCAGGTGGGTCATTGCTCTTGATTTCAACACAATTTAAGCTTTTGTACCGCATTATTATTTTTCCCCAAGTACCTGAAATGTGCCTAACTGTGCTTCAGGATATACGATACTGACGCAATGGCGTCACGCTAGAATGGTTTACAACCTCGACAATTGAATTGATGTAATGTTTGTTGCCTAACTTGGCGCGATACACTAGCGTGTGTCTAGATTCTTAGGGTTTAAATGGAATGATCAACTGTTATTATCTCTTTTTGTTGTGTCGGAGAAGTCTATTAGGAAGCAACAATGTTTTAATTTGCTCTATTTTTTTTAATGACTTTTGGTTATTGAATCTATTGGTGAGAACTATGTCGTCTCTTTCTGGTACTGTTCCGAGGCTGAAAAAAGCGACAGATGGGCGGACAAAATCGTTGCAATAGTTTCCTCGGACAGAAGACTGAAAATATATGCCACTTCAAGATTTTTCTATGTGCCGTTTCGAAAATATCCACTACCTGTAAATTCTTGCATTCAGTCCCTGCGATGCTTTATCGTTCTTGATGGTTTTTTCTGTCTTGATGTGGCCATCTGCGTAACCCAACTGTTTATGTACGCAGCCCTTCTATAAAAGCTTTCGGGCGAGGCGGTCCACCGTCTCTTTTCCTCGCGCTCTCATCTATGATGATCGCTTTGCTTTTCTCTTCTGCTTCAACCACCTCAGGTGAAAGATTTGAAGACTCTTCAAAGAACCAAAAGTTCTAAAGATCTGAAGAATGTAGGTATCCCGAAAGGCCAAAACGGCGTCCTTTTTAACCCGAACATCAAGTTTCACGAATTCCGAAGATGGCTCACCTGTAAGAGTCGGCTGCTTTTATGCCGCTTACCCCAGCTCTTGTCTCGGCATTGACCATTCCGGACAGATAATTTCCTCCCACACTCACACCCGAAAGCTCTGCATACAAGAAGAGATTCAACGCTCAGCGCCATGTCCTTTCCGTCGTTCTCCTCCATGCCGCCTCGGCCTTGTCCTTCCAACGGCAACCATGCAAGCTTTCCCCTAGAAAGAGCCGAAGTTTCCACGCAACACGAAAATTTCATGCACGGCAAGATCTCTAGCAGCCGTTACCGCTAGTCATCAATTCGTCGCGTCACCTCCCTTCAACCGGGCCCTGCTTCTCCCATTTTCGCAGTTCATCACTCATAGTTTTGAATGTCTCGACAAGACCTTTCAATTTGTGGAATTGCCAGACAAATAAGGTGAAGAGCTGGAAAGTCATTCATTTAAACCCATCAACGCTGACAGTAAGGCCTGCTTCTGAGTCCATCCGAAACCTTCGCTGCAAGAAGTCTTTCATCATGGCTCTCGTCAGCCCTCCGGCACGATTCTACCAACAAGACCAAGATTTCAGCCATCGTCTAACAGCAGCTCCGCCTCTTCATCTCACCTGCTTTTCATCCTGCAGCGGATCCTGAACTCCTGGCAATCTGTCGCTCTCTTTGTGATCGCCGACTAATTTGACGACAGAACAAGGAACCAAACCCAAATCTCCACCTCGAGGCCACTGTTCCGATTGACAAGCCCTCCTCCGGTTCCAGACGTCATGGTATCACAATGACAACAACAGCTCAACAAAGTGTCTCCTTTTATGCCTTTTGGTAACACAGACAATTGCCGCCGACACTTTTCAACAATTCCTGTCGCCGTCCGCCAGCAAAACACTAAACACAAGCTTAATGTCTGCTGTTTTCCACTGACTCGGTCAACAACCCAGACACACCTCCTTCACTGCTGGCCATTTGAGACCCTTTACGACCAACCGGTCTTCGGAACCTAGTCAAGTCCACCACAACTCCTCTGGACTGTCGTCATTCGCTGCGAGCCCTCGCTGACTTTGTCGACTTCAATAACGTTACAAGACAAGTCCTTGGACCACTCCATCTGAGACTTGTAGTCTCTCCCAGATGCGTAGTCCGAAACCGAAGTACCTTCAAGACCACCACATCCCACAACAACGTTCTCCAATGTCGGTCGCCACTCGCCATTTGGCTAATGAAAATCAACAGTTGGCGACTTGGAATTTGGCCCTAGTCGCCAAAACGGCGACTAGCATTGGAAAATTACGCTCAAATAGCGATATCTCGGGAACCGTATAATGTAGAGACAAACTGTTTGCGGCGTTACGCTCAGGTTTACAAGGGCTATACAACAGCCTTTTCTGCACCAGTACTGGGGTAAAAGAAATTTTTACAACTCTATAAATGCATAAATTAGAGAAACCATGCATTGTGCAAGATGTTTTTGGTATGTAGCGAGTATAAATTCTGAAATGGCGAGTAAGTTTTTAAGGTCTACTGGCCAAGTGGCGACTGCAAATGGAATGACATTCGAGAGGGTTGTTCCACAACTCTGATCAACCCGGCAATCTGATCATCAGCTGCACTGACAATAACATGGGTCACAGCTCAATAATCAAAGGCACTGTCAAATTCCCGAGTCTTCCGCAGCTGAGTCTCCATCCCCAACATCCTTCAAGCCGTTTCCTGGTGAACTCATTCTGTCTTCACAAGCCACTTCTTCAGCACGACAAAACATGAATCACTACCAGAGGTGTCGTCCTACCCCCAACCACTAACCAACAGAAACAAAGTCCATCCACGAAGACGGAAGCAAGACCCTCATCTCTGAATGAAAGGACCCACTGCCTCCACAACCTTCATGAAGGGAATTGCTGTTTCTGTTGGTTTTCAACAAAGTGTGAAGTTAACGAAACTTTTTGGGGGTGCAAGCTCGTAACTGGCGGCCGTCATGTGGTACCCGCCAACATAAATGACGAGGTCTTCTGTAAATGCATGAATTGACAAGTAGTGACATTTTCGAAGCGGCACATAGAAAGCCCAATATTTCCGGGGGGGGGGTAAATTTAAATTGGTTTCTCTTGCCTAATACGAAAATATAACTACCTGTAACCACCCTTCCTTCCCTCTTGAGTCACCACCACAACAGATCTTGAGATAAAAAGATGGGCAGACCGCTTCGTCCGAAAGATTTTATAGGAGGGCTGCGCAAATGCGCAGTTGGGTTATGCAGTGGCCACATCATGATAAGAGAAAAAAACCTCAAGGGGGAGAAAGCATTGCAGGAACTAAATGCAAGAATTTACAGGTAGTGTATATTTTTATATTAGGCTGTAGAAACCAATTTTGACCTCCCCCCCCCCCCTTCCCCGGAAAAATTGAGCTTTTTCTTTTAAAGAAACTTTCTGCATATTTTGTTGTAAAGATCGGCTTGTTTGGTTAGAGGCCTCTGACGCCCTAATATGACTGAAGTTATCACTTTAAACCTCCATTATTTGTGTGAAATATTAAAAGTACTGGTAATACAGGGTGTCTGTAAATTACTTCCCCGTCTTCAAAATCTGTAAAAAATTAACAATGTACGTAATCTTTATGCGAGTTCACCTATCGGAAAGAACAAAATAGTACTGTGAATGGCCAATTAAACGGCCATGGGCTGTTAAAATTAATACGATACAAAGAGGGGATAAGGAGTAACAAAGTTATAATTAATTTTTCGAGTCTTACTTCTATCAAGAATTTATAGGGGTTTGGGTTCTATCCAGTGACGGTTCTTAGGCCTAACTCCATCGCAGAAAAGTCGGTGTTTATGCGATCATTTTGTACACTCGGTCCTTTGTGCAACCCAGTAGAATGAAAATATGCTGGGGGGGGGGGCAATGCATTCGGGGATTTAAAAAAGGCTACGTGCAAGAATCGCGTCGACTATCCGTTTTGTGAAGCTTCAAATGCTTGAAATGGTCTTGATAGTGCTTGGCACAAAATTGAAAACCTGATAGATAATTTGCATGCATCAAGTGAAGTGCATGTGGTAGTGTATTAATTACTTGGTGTTAATTTTTTTTGGGTAAAATTTTTTGAATTGTTTTTTTTTCCGATGGATGAAACCGCATTACGATTGCTTTTAGTGTTAATTCGTTGTAGATGTTTGTTGTTAATATTAGGGCAGGCAGAAATATACGAACGCCCTGTAGTTTTTCCCAGAAAGTTCATATTTGTAACTTGCCAGAGAGCTCCGGAATTTTTCTCGTTTGTAGGAGATATTGTCGCATAAAATCTTATTGTTTTACAAGAAGATTGCTTCTTTCTTCACTACAATAAGTGCAGTGCTTCTTTTCCAACCTTCTAGTTTACCTTGCTTTACGGGTGCTCTGAATGTCGCAAAAAAGAAATCATTTATTACATATGCCCATTGCTTGCTAATTTGGCTTGTTTCATCGCATTATTCGTCTTGTACGCTATGCCTCGAACTATAAACCAATGAGAATGTAAGCGAATTAACGCCACTCAAACTACTCCCATTCGAACAAACACCGGAACCAAAATTTGCCAAACTGACCTGATGCGTGTATTGATTTCTGGTGTGTCTGGTTGCTCGCGTCTGATTTGAGTTTAGCTGCTGCTTTTGAACCTAATTCACGAAGATGTAATACACTCTGACAAGCAGTTAGGTTTATTGGACAAAGGACGAGTTGTTCTATAATTGTAGTGGTATGCTATTTCTTCTTTAAGGTTTTAAATGATTGCCTGGATACCCAAATTTATTCAAACAGGCGAGGCTGTCTTATCGATGTGGTAAAAAGCTGTGGAGACTTTTAAGGTTCGAGTTTTGGTTGGATTTGTTTTGTCAGTCTTTCATTGTTTGTAAGATGTGAAACGAGGCTTTTTTTTACCGCATTTTAATTCCGTAATAATTTCCATGATTTTTTTTTGTGTCTGGTTGATTTTGATGTTTGCAAGTCAAAATCCTAGTATTATTGATTTAGGCTAGGCTACAAACTTGAGTAAATCTACAGAGGGCATAAAATGCATGTGGTAGTACTACTGCTAATTGATCACGCGTATGGTATTATCGGTAAATTTGTTGCCTTGGTCTCTCCATCTTGTTTTTAATGCAACTTGGTATTCCCATTGCAAATGCCTCTCTAACTTAGTTTAATTATAGATCATTTTACTCAATTTCTTGTTGCTTTCCCAAGCAGATAAAATCGCCCTTCCAAGTGATGGCTGTTTTTTTTTCAGTTTGGAATGAAGCGCGTATTTATTAAAAAATTATTGACATTAAAGTAGGCACTTGTGCTAGTATGTATTACTGGTAAATCTGAAATGACTTGGATAATACGTTCAAACGTTAATGGGGCTGCAGGTAATGGACATCAGACCACACCAGTGCAGGATGCGGTCCTGTGCTGTGCTTATCACTAAGACCGGGGTCGCAGCGTCACTTTTTCCGTATTTTTTGTCGGGAATATTCCTTATTTTCTTACTTTTTTTTTCACTTTTCGGACGTGTGGTTCACTTACTTGAAAATTTGAGTCCATGTTTACGTCTTGTACGCTTAGATTTGCAAGGATATTCACATTGTAAATATCCTTTCTTTGACATGTAAGCTTACAAGACGTAAACACCTACTATTTTTGTGTAATGTTTTTCCTAGTTATAGCACATCACCAGCTGCTAAACAAAATGTGATTCAGAAGGTATGTTTTTTTTTTTGTTAACTTTTTAAGCATTACAAAGCAAACTTTGTGTCGAGAAAGGATAGAGGAATCTAGTTGATATGCCAGCGCAGACCTCAACCCTTTCCACACAATAATGTACGCAAACACAAGAAGACAAAATAAATTAAATCCAGCAACAAAGAGCCAGCTTTTGGAGGGTTGCCTGGGAAACCGAGCCGAGTTACAGATGCGTATCGAGTTACAGATGCGTATCGTACAAACCAAGAGGATGCAAAATCAATTCTTGTCACAATCTGTGTACATATGGAACTTTACGCTACAATTTGTTGTACTGCTAGCCCCTTTTTATTAATAAAAGCAAGAATTTATAAGGTTGGGGAGGAGAATTTGTGACTGAGACCTCTTCTGTTTTTCTTCTATTCATTCCTATTAGTTCCGTCTAAGTTTATAGAGGGTGTCATGACTTTTATGCGGGAATTCCTACTCAGTTTTCAGCCTAAAATTAAACTAAACTAAACCAGCTTGTATTTAATTACTATTTAGTTTAGCTTAGTTGTAATTTAGTTTAGATTTGGGCTGATACATGAGCAAAAATTACCAGATAGAACACGCGACGCCCTCTGAAAAACTTGGATGGAACTGGAGGTTTGCGGATCTGGTCGAACCCGTGGAAAGGGGATCTTGGCAAAGTCCCCGCCAGGACTGTCAGCCAGGGTAGCGTGAGAAGCTACCATGCTCCTTCAGTGGCTATGGGAACTATTCTGGCCAATTCTGGACAATCTTTTGGCCCCTACGATGATCGGAGGTTTCCCGGATCGAATCCCCGGGTTGGCACCTCCCTTTACCAGATATTTCTTCTTTTCTAAAAGTCTGGTAATGTTCAAAATTGAGCCGGTTCAGCCATACAAGCATTTAGTTGCTTCGGCTGACTTAAGGCTCAAAGAAATTAATTTAAAAAAAAAAATAGGAATGAATGTAACACATTGCAGTGGGGACTTTTTAGAGATACATATTCACCTCCCCAGCCGTATAAATTCTTGGTAAAAGTTAGTTTAAGACCACATCAGAAAATTTCCAGAAAAATGGAAAATAGGGAACATTTTTTTTGCAAAATTTGTTGGAAAGACTTGTAATTTCTTTTATGTAGCCTAATAAGCTTGATATCAAGGCTAGTAAGAAACCAACACAACAGAACAGGTATTGCATATAAGACAAATAAACTTAACAAATTCAGCAGCTGCTGCAATAATGCTGGTATCCGAAGGTTAATGTTTATATTAATTAGATTCTCAATTTTGAGATATTGCATTAGATAAATGGCCTATATTTTAACGTTTTCTCTTCCACCTAATCTGTACTAGAAGCTAATTTTACTCTCCAACGCTGTATTAATCATCAACATACAACCTAGGCAGTGAAACTTTTTTTAAGAAATTTCCGTGGAAATTTGTCTACTTGTAACACTAGTAAAAGTTAGAAAATTTGGTTTAAGAAATGTCTTTTTAACCAAAAAATTTGTCGCTTATTTTTTATGGCGAAGCAAAAGTGAGGAACATAAAAAGTTATTAATGTTCCTAATTTAACCCTTTAAGGACTGCACTT
>JAHWFP010217773.1:0-11417 GCA_023313725.1 Lithobius niger | reverse complement strand
TTTAGCGTCATATTTTGGTAAAGTTCCTTCAAAATATGTTGAAAGATCGATACAGGGAAATAGAATTCTCGTAAATGAATTCAGATACTTTGAAAACAGTTAACAATAAATACGATTTAACTTGCGATTCAGTAATCATAACACTATTAGAAGATAGTTTGGATTCCACTAAACTTTCACACTGGGTTAATCCTGTAGATACTAATAAACCAATAGTTATTGCTTTATTAGGCGGTGAACGCACAGTCCAATTTAAACACACGAGCGAAACATTTTGCAAAGATGGAGATAAAATGCTTTCGGGTAATTCTATAGGCATCTCGCATACAGCGCAGAAAGATTGGAAAATTCGAATTCCAACAGTTATAGGGGTCAATGAGCCTACTATTTGTTTGACATTTTGGGGATAGCAAAAGCGTGAGCAAACCAAATCTCTCACCAGCGAAACACCAATCACTGAGCGAGCGAGGAAATTTGCTTACGAACATTTCAGCTCAAACGAGCAACAGATGGTACACGCAGCACCATCCAGCGTCCGAGGGTGATACTACTAGCCCAACCGAGAACCAAAACGAAGCATCGCTCGACTTGGAGCAAACAGCACCTAACGCTGATAGTGTTCACGTAAATACAGTTTTAAATCTTTCGTCCAAGTTTAAATAAACCTAACGTTAGATATACGCATCCACACTTAGTGTTCGACGTTGGAAATAGGCCAGAGAGATATGTTTATTAGATACTAGCTCATTACTCTCTCTAATTACTAACACAGCAGCACAAAGTATGCTTAGGAATTTCAGTGTAAAGTGTATTATGCTTACGATGACTACGCCGGTAAGTTTCTTGATATAGGAAGCAAACAAATTAAAACGGACGGAAAAATATTAACTACTATACAGAAATGCAAATTTTTTTAGAAATATCGTACCTGATGGTTCTTTTGGTAATATTTCAGTGCTATTAGGATACGATTTTCTGTCTAACAAGTCAGATGCATTAGCAATAAATTGCCCTGATAATGTTTTAAGTATTGGTGATTTAAAATTTTAAATATCAGCATCACCAGGACTAGCTCATGTTGCTTATGATCAAAATAATTAGGAAATAATAAATAGAGAAAAGTATAAGCCTAACCATATTTACGTAACCACGCTTAACGTAGTTACAGATGAAGGTGATTATAATCCTATTAAAATATACATGGAATTGTATACCTGAACACCAACTTATATAGGTTAGTTTCTTTGTTACGAAACGAGGTAATGCCATCAAATTGTAAGTCCCAAATTACGGTACCGGAAATTTACATTTTCCAATTCTTGAAATTCAGACAGGAATTTTCGAACCTGGAAACGGCGAATTTAATTTAACTTTATTTTAGCAGTCGGATCGTCCTTAGGGCATTACAGGACTGGTGGTTGCCATAACAATAAATGTATAATCATACACCTCAAACCAACGTACCCTGACATGAACTGTTTTCTCCAGTTGATGAATTGTGGAATGTTTATGAAATGAAATATTTATTGTTGCCTATTGACAAATTCAAAACATTTATTATTGTATTATAGATAAAAATGTCAACTCACTCAACTGTTTTTGATGAGAACAGAACTGGATAGGTTTAGCACCCAATTTTTGGTTTCGTTTTCATTTTCTATTTCCATGTTGGCCGTTTTTGATGACGTCATTGACAACCTCCGTAGTTTGGCTCCGTGTTGGGCGGCCTTGTGAGTGGAAACGTCTTCGTGGATGTGAGAGCACGAACGTAAAAATTCGAAAAATAAATCCGCAGGTAGTTTACTACGAATGGCACAGATATCTAGTCGGATATATTCATGAAAGGTTTCGAGTTTCTTATGGCACTGTGTGATTCGGTTTCGTAGGAACTGTTTGGATGTACGTTGCGCAATGGCGGCGCCGCGTTTTGAGCAGGTGAGATTTTTCACATGTAGAGACGGCGGAGTTTGTTAGTTTCTTGCACAAAAGAGATTGAAACTTCAAAGAGACTTCAAATCCCACCACCCTGTTTCTATCAAACAGGCCATATATAACAACGAGTTGAAACGGGCCAAAATTCGATCCATGGATTCCGACGCACTCAACCATGCCACTTCGCTAACCAAGAAGAAATTCAAACTCAATCACTACCCAGACAGCTTTCCACCCCAAAAAGTCAAAAACAATAACATCGAAGAGCCAGCAACACCCATAAAAACCATCACCATCCCCTACCTACAGTCAGTATCTGAACCAATCCGCCGTATTCTTAGAGAAGCAAACATCCACACCAGATTTTCGACACCTCCTAACATCAAAACCCTACTCAAACCGCCATCAAAACCCATTCCAACAGCCTTAAGATCCAACGTTGTTTACAGGATTCCATGCCTCAAATGCCCTACTACATACATAGGACACACAAAACGCTTGGTCAAAGTAAGAAATTCCGAGCACAAAACTGCTGTTCAACAATTCGATTTAAACGATGGTCTGGCAGTACACCACGTCGACACCGGACATAACCCCGATTTCGAGAATACCGAAATTTTATTTTACGAAAAGAGACTGTATCCAAGACTCGCACTAGAATCACTCGCAATAGCCACACAAAATCCACCACAATGCAACCTAACTAAAGGTGCCTTCGGCCAAATCAAAGCTCTCCTTCCCATCACCCACAAAACCGTAGCAGCTCGAAGCACCAAAACTGACCCCAAAACTGGCCCAATCACAACAGGGGCAATAAAGCAATAAAACTTCAAAATCAAACGAACACTGCAGAGACGAAGAAGCTTAGATGTAGTCCAAGTGTGTGTTCCAGATGTCGTGTAAATAATGTAAATATTTTTTTGGCCTGACGAAGATCCACGATTTGGATTGAAAATTCGCCGACGTTCATCAAAAACAGTTGAGTGAGTTGACATTTTTATCTATAAACATGATACCTCAACGTAAAATGCCGATCTTTAATTTATTATTGTATCATGAGTGTTTGGGCACAGCATGTGAAATTGCATGTTTAAATTACTATATCACTTAAATCCTATTTACTCTTGTGGATGGGATGCTGCTTTGTTCTGCAGCTTCCCAAGTTTTCAATTATGAGAAGTCTTGAATCCCTGGCTATTCAACACCACAACCGAGAGAAGGCTGTGCTGATGAATATCCAGGGACCCTCAAACCCTGGAATTCAGTTTCTCATGCGTGGAGAACTCGATCGCCGGCTGCGTGAGAAATGGGCGACAAACCCAACGAATAACGGCAACCGCGCTCCAGATTCGCAACGTGCCCAACAAATACCGGAGGCCTCGGCCAATTTTCGAAGCAGACGAACGGTCGTTACGAAGTAGTGATCTGTGTTGTTGTGGAGCCTGAAGATGATAGTCGCCTGAGCCATTCCACCTCCAGGACTACTGACTATCGAAAATTTGCGGAAATTTGTTGTTTTTCCTGTGATTGTGAAAATAAGCGTCGATTTAAGGTGATTTTTCAAAGTTTTCAATTAGTAATATTTTTCTGTAACTACTTATTTATAGTTATGTATGTCTATTTTTTTGGTTCTTGCTGCGCAGCCTGTACGGCGCTGCAACGCATTTTGTTAATAAAGTAAAGTAAAGTAAAATAAAAGTAAAATAAACGTAACCATGCAAGAAAAACATACATACAGTTAAATAGTAATGGAACATTACAGTGAATATTAATATATGCAGCGAGAATTAATATTACTGCGTGAATTATTATACAGTGATATTTACAGTGATATTTACTGTAGGCAGGCTCGATAAAAAAAAAAACCGAAGCAATTAAATTTGTCGAATTCATTAAGTTAAAAAGTAGCAATGTTTAACAAGCATGCTGTAAGAGTTTTAACAGGTTATCCAACCCCCCCCCCCCAAAAAAAAAAACCCATTGCTTCAAAAATCAAAGCAAGTAGGCATTAACATAAAAAGTCAAAGATGACCATGCAGATATTAAGTTCTACTTCGAGTACGTTCCCGTAATTCCTGTACGTTTGTTTGCATTCTTGTTAACACGACTCCTACAGGTATTATTCTAGTAATATGCAGTAATTTTAATGGATTTAATGTAGAACTAAAAGCGGTTACGATTTTAGACACGTACGCAGCCCGCAGCTGTTGCGAGACTACGAGGCTGAAGATGCTCCCGTAGACACCATAAAGTTAAAGCACTAATCTTGGTTAATGCTGGTTAAAGGGATTACCCACCACAGATCGTATCGAGATATCTCAACAGCAATTCACACAGAGCGAAAGCTCAGCGGAGAGCCAGCTAGGGTACTAATTGACGCTTCCAAGCCTAAATCTAAGGAAGAATTCGATGCTGAATGAAACAGATCGACACATAAATCACTTTCCATATTTTATTCAAGTATTTCTACTTATGCTGTGCTTCCTCCTAAACTCGACAGAATCTTATTAAAATTTAGAGAATACGTGTATATATTACGCCGCAATTCAGGCAGATTTCTAACGGCTAGACACAACAACACCTAGCAGCAGAATAGAGAAACGATCCGTATCTAGGCGAAATCATAAAACGTCTTAGAGATCAGTCAGTGGAGGCTCAAATCTCTGCCTCAAGTAAAAGAAACAACTTTTGTAAGGACTATGATGGAATTCTATATAGAATTAGGCTAGCAGACCTATCTAAAGGTCGTATGCATAATTTAGCACAGATGAGTACACCTAAATTTCTACGAACGTTTGCAAACGAGACTATTTTTCAACGCCAGATGTCGCTTGAGGGCGGAGCCTAACGGACCTGGAAATCTCGGAGCAGCTTAACGGAACGTTAACGGAACGTTAACGGAAGCTGAAATAATTTAAAAAAAAAATTCATAACAGTTGTTAGAAGACCCAACAGATCAATTGTCGGAGATTCAGCCGCCAACATTTGTGCCTTCCGAAACCGACGATGCAGCTAGCGGTTCAGAAACGAGCCTAACTAAGAAACGCAAACACGTAGCCGAACTCGGTCGATCAATTACAAAATAAATACCGTAAAATAGACCAAGAACTTCATAAGCAAAGAATGTTTGGTTCTACGAATGGTTACGATACCCGTAGCACCAGAAATTAAGCTATGTCGGCAATTGGAAGAGGCAAACGTTGACGACGAGTAGGAATTGTGTATCTACAGAAAAGGAAACTAAACCTAGTGAGGAGAAATGCAAGTAGCTTGCTGAAAGTAAAGTGCGGAAGCTACATACGGACATTACCGTATTTCCATTTCTAGTAATATTTGCAAATGATACAATAAAAACTTGTTTGCATGGTTTAATTGAGAAAAATAACGTGTATCTAGCTAGTTTCTAGATATATTGTAGAAATAATGATGAGGCGAAGCCCATAGCTGGATGTTTCATAGATATTTTTGAAAAAAAATAAAATAAATAAATATGTGCATACAAAGTACAAGAAAATACTAAGGGGAAAAAAAAGCATGAAACAACACATAATACAAAATTAACCAGTAACAACGATAATTCAAAAACAGTATATATAAGCATATTTACATAACTACAATAGAACATTAAAAAGTAAAATTGGTAAATAAAATATTTACAAACATATTCTGGAAAAATCAAATGCAAATAGAAACACAATAATTAAGTAAAGGAATTGAGACCACATAAATGATATAACACAACCTAATGGTTAACAGAAAAAAAAACATAGTTGAAATGATAAAAACATAAATACACATGAATGTAATGTAACCGAAAATTGAAGTAGAAGGTTGAATTAATAAGAAATGCTATGTTATGAAATTTAAGTAATAAATTTGGGTTTCGAAAAAAAAGTGGTTTTGAGATTAAATAAATATTGAAGTAAATCATTACAGATATTAACGGTTACATGTATGACAAATCTGTTGACAATGTTGCAAAACATAAATGAAAGATAATATGTACAAGACAATATTCACACTTGAGAACTAATGGCAATTCCATATTACTCTTGCGAATGGTAAACATATATAGACGGAAAAAAAATATGAAAAACAAATATATGAAAATCAGGGCCACATAACATTGGGAACCTACTGAAAATTGGAAAATAAAATTGAACTGAAAATAAAATACCTGAAATAGAAAATATAAATTATTAACATACGTAACAAAATAATATGACCACAAATTAAAGAAATCAGTTAAAATTGAACCGAAACAGTATACTAAGAAATTAAAATATGACGATTAAAAAAAATTAAAATTTTACTGAAATTAAGACTCTGAAATGAAAATTAAAAAATTAAGATATTAATAAATATCCGATT
The DNA here is from genome assembly GCA_023313725.1 of Lithobius niger. Classification (NCBI taxonomy): domain Eukaryota; kingdom Metazoa; phylum Arthropoda; class Chilopoda; order Lithobiomorpha; family Lithobiidae; genus Lithobius; species Lithobius niger. Next base: position 5,114 of record JAHWFP010217773.1, on the reverse strand, counting down.
AAACTTCGGGATGAACTTTCAGTAATTGGTGGTTATAAACTCATGGAATTTCTCACAAAGTTATATATACATAATATGTACAACAGCAAACAGAAAAACCATGGTTAGCCTGTTCACTGAAAAAAAAATCCTGAAAGTTGAGCCTACAATGTTGTCGGCCAACATCAGGGCAAACATCAAATTCTACAACACCGCTCACTTAGCGGCAGGTAGAAAGCAGCTAAGACGCCAACGACTTCACTCGCCATCAGTGTCGTCATTGGCATTGTTGGGATCATCTAAAATAAAATAATACATACACAATATTATTATTTAATCGAAATAAGTGTGAATACGTGTAAAATTAACATATATGACCCATAGCAATCAAAATTTTCGCATATAGCGATATAGGACGTTACTTTAATTTATCTCACGTTCATAAGAAAACAATATGGAGGGAAATCACCGCAATTTGTAGACGGGAGGATGACGTTCAAGCATATTTATAGCAGCTGGAACAGATTCTCTTCCCGATATACGTATTGAAATCTATATATGTACATGTCATTATTTTGGCGTGAGTGATATTCATCCCCCCCCCCCGCCCCAAATTGTTAAAATTAACAAGTTGTTATATACAATTCATTAACAAAATTAGTACAAATATCACAGCTGAAAATACACGGCAAAGTATCTTATTGGCAGTAAGCTGTTTATGTAATCATTACCAACGGTTCGATTGCACAGCGGAAAACTCTCCTACGTGCAAAGAGCTTCAGAATCAGCCTATAGCTCGCGCTGCTGCACTCATTGCGACTAATAGCTTATAATCAATATTACGAGGTTATACTTGATCACCAAACGGGTAATTGCCGGGTATTTAGGCATTGAATTATTGAAACATATGAACTTATAATTATCATGTAAGCCAGTATGGCAAATACTTGAATGTGTACTATACATTAACCCCCCGCCACCCCCTCTTTTTCCGATTTTCAGAACGTACGAATATCCACTCGCATTCGAAATAAAATGCAAGAAAATTTTATTCTTGAAGAAGGAAAGGGTGCCACACAAATTAATTCATTTGAAAATACGTAATAAGGTATCCAGCTTCATATTGTTAGTTATGGATTACCTTACCATGAAATAAGCATAATCCAAATAAATTAAAGATTGCTCCTTGGTACGAATTCCCTTTTTATGAATACAAAACAGTATGGCATTTTGGTGACATTTTCTTAAATTAAGAAGGAAACAAATGTACGTCCCAGGCAAACAGTAAAATAATTATTTTACGATTGTCATGCTTACGATGGAAGTTGGGCAAATTGTACGAAGATTATAGTGTTAACATTTAAAAAATTTACATCCATAAGGAAATGAATCATAAAATTAAATTAATGTTGAAATTAAATTAATATTGTATTTTACATTCATATGGAAATAGATTATAAAATGAAATATAACGGAATATAAATTAAAGCAGTTTGTACAAATTCCTCCTTGTGCAGTTCAAAATTAAAAAGTATAATAAGTTGTTAATACACAACATAGCAATCATATCTTGATTCTCATACCATTTCAATAAAATAAGTCTTACCAAAAAGGCCAAATTAAAGGGCCTGTTCCAAATAAATTGGAAATAAGTATTTTGCATTTCAAAGTAATTTGTCAATTACTTTTGAGAACCATTAAATTTAAAATTAATATTCGAAAAAAATGTATCAATATTTTTTTTCCTTTCTCGAAAGGAACAATAATATGACTTTAATTATAAAAACTTGCACTAACTTCTGATTTTCTTGAAAACATTTCAAGAAGGGCAATAATTGCCCTTTGAAATAAAATTTAACATTTAATTTTGTGTAATTTAGACACATCTTTTCTAAATATACGCTGCACGTATATTTTCAAAAATAAATGTAGATACAAAATGTAAATTACTAATAATCAAAATTAATAGAGAAATTTTCTTACCATAATCATCCGGCAATCCACCAGCGGGGTTCACGCCATTTGGTGGAGCACCTTCCGCTGCGGTTAAGGCTAAAGCTCGATGAACCCTCAATTGCAAATAGAATGTATTTTCGGCATTTATCGCCCTCCATAAGTGCTCAGGGAAGGGTTCCGTGTCCATGGGTAAGGGCGGAAGAGTGTCGTATCAGCAATGTAAACGCCGGGTCACGATCAAAGGGCTACATCTCAAATAATGAGAACTTATTCTCAGCTGTTGATCAGTGACAGTTTCTTTCTTATTGTTGCTAAGGATATTTTGGCCCGGGTTTTCCAAAATAACCTCCATGAAAAATAGTCTTAAGATATAATCCAGATGGTCCTCAATTGGAATAAATTGAACAAAAAAAACAAACAAAAAAAAATTTGGGTAGCAAAGAAAAGAAGTAGTCTGATCAGGATGAAGTATACAACTTCACCGCAGGTTAAAACACCAAAATGCACAAGTCCAAAAGGTGACCCAGAAAACCAAAATTGGGGAGCCAATGGGTGCAGAATTCAGGGTTGACTTCACTAATAAACTGGGGGCCATCTTTTCTCAGGGACCAGCACCAACATTAACCATTGTTTACATGGCTACGACTTGCCTTAAATTTGAGGTTAGATACGGGCGACAGGTCCAATAAGCCGGGCCCTTTCAACCCGCTGACGACTCTCGATTTTATTCCACCGTACCTCATCAGTAGGGCGCCTATCTGCTCGACAGAACCATCAGTAGAAAATGATGGTTAAATGTAGGTCGAAACTATTCACCCTTGACCATGGGAAACAGCGATTGCTACCCAACCCCAAAAAAGCTAAAAAAACAGCACATTTCACTCCACTATGAAAATAAAACTTATTTTCTACATAAGGAATCAAAATACATTGTTTTATGAATAAATAATTTATTTTATTTTTTTTACAGCATATTGACACTTGATATGTAGTACAGATTTATAACAATATGACTTGTAACTTGGAAATTTGGTAACAACAGTATGACTAAGTGGAAAATACTTTTGTCTTTCAGAAATAAACATCATGCTTAAGAAAAGAATGAAAAGTGTCAAGGATGGCAGAACGGAGTGGATGAGGGAAAGACACGTGGAAAGAAAGGGTCAAACCAGTGTGATCCAAGGATAAATTAAAAGATAAGTGATTCTTATCCATGTGATGAATTGACAAAACTAATATAAAATTAATAAACAAAAACGTATCGTTAAAAGTTAAAAGTAAGGGTCTAAAAGTCAAAACCTGTAAGGAACACGGACAAGCTTTCACTGTAAGGGTCTAGATGTCAAATTTGGCCAGTAAGACACTGCTAAGCATTAGACCCTTACTACCCGGTTTTTGAGCAACAGCTGTCCGAGATCGTCCTATAAAGACCCATGAGATGATCCAATGATAGTGGGGTAGTGGGTTTCCTACTTTGCTTTAGGTTGACATTTTTTTTCGGTTTGGTAACATGGCAGCGATTCCAAGCAAGACAACCATGCCATGTAAGGTTATGGAACGCATAGTCCGTACACAAATGCTTTCTTTTATTCTGGAAAATGATATTCTCTTAAAAGACCAGTTTGGCTTTGTACCTGGAAGGTCTACGTGTTTACAATTGCTGTCCGTTTTGGACGATTGGACATACTCTGTTGACAATGGTGTACCTGTGGATGTTATTTTTGTAGACTTCGCAAAGGCCTTCGAGTCGGTAGTTCATAGTAAACTGTTGGCAAAATTGGATTTTTTTGGTTTTCGTGGTAGTTTACTTGCCTGGCTGACTGACTTCTTATCTGATAGAACACAATGTGTTCTTGTTGGTGGTATCAAATCCGATGTCAATACAGTGCTGAGTGGTGTTCCACAGGGTAGTGTATTGGGACCACTCCTTTTTATCCTCTTTTTAAATGATTTAAAAATCAACGCTGTTAATACATCTTTAAGTAAATTTGCAGACGACATTGAGATGCACAGTCAGGTCATTGACGATGCTTCTTATTTTGGCTTATCATCAGCAACATATGAACTTTTGAATTGGTCTTGCATGTGGCAATTGCCCATTGCTATAAAGAAATGTAATGTTTTCCCTCTTGGTAGACATAACTTTAAATGGGATTATTCTCTCTCCCCTGGTTCAGTTTTGCCCCACACAGATATGGTTAAAAATCTTGGTGTATGGTTCTCGTCAGATCTGAAAGTCAGGACCCATTGTAACCATTTAGTCAGGATGGCAAACCAACGTGCAGCTTGGATTAAAAAGGTATTCACCTCTGGTGATGTGGATACACTGGTGTGGGCCTTCAAGGTATATGTGAGACCCATCCTTGAGTACGCAAGCCCAGTTTGGTCTCCACATTTGATGGGTGATATAAACCATTTAGAATCTGTACAGCGACATTTCACCAAGTCGCTACGGGGTCTCAGGAATATTTCTTATGCCAACCGGCTTACATTAACTAAATTAGACTCTCTTGAACTACGCCGTCTTAAGACTGATCTATATTTAACTTACTCCTTACTCCATGGTGCTGTTGATTTTGACTATTGTAGGTTTTTTGAACTTCGAGTCGACAAACGCAGTCGTGGCCACTCTTGGAAGCTTGTAGTTGGAACTTTTAATAGTGACTGCCGGAAGTATTTCTTTTCTAATCGTGTTGTTAGAGTGTGGAACAACCTGCCTGGCGAGCTGGTAACTGCTGTTTCTTTAAATTCTTTCAAGGCCAAATTACGTGCTGTAGACTTATCAGATTATTTGTCTGGCTATGTTTAAATTTTTTTTTATTGTTATATAATGATGTTATACCATTTATTTTAGATCACTTGCCACTCTTTTGATTTTTATTACACGTTTTCCCCTAAGAAACCTTTTGGTCACTTATCAACGATGGTTTTTGTTACATTACTGCATGCTTCCAAACTTAACCTACGATTTTATTTTTTTATTATTGTAATTAATTTTTTTTTACCTCTGTTTGGCATTATTCTTAATCATGTATTGTAGTTGACATAGAGCCTCTGGCTCCGCATATACCACACATTTATTTCTTATTGTCCCCACTTTTATATTTATTACTTTTCAAAAAAAGTTGACTTGGACCTCTGGCTGTGTGACCTTGTGGTGCCCTGTTCTTTTTTTTTTT
>JAHWFP010217766.1:0-10561 GCA_023313725.1 Lithobius niger | reverse complement strand
TACACCAACTTTTATGCAATTCCGTGCAAGAGTAAACGTAGGGAGTCTCACAGAAATTTGAAAACTGTCCACTTGTTGTTCTTGTTTTGGTTCTTGTTCTTGGCTGACATGGTTTCAGAAAAAACTACTGCACCTACCTAAAATCTGAAACATGATTTGAGCCAGAAATTTCCCTGAGCTTCAACCTTACAGAGACCACTTTTTCAATTGATCCATCCATTCCGGAGTTACGGGACCCTAAAGGTTCATTTTGATTGTTTTACATTGTTTTAACCATTGTATTTAGGGAACAATGCCACTCAGCAAACTCCAGATCCATTCTTCGTGCATGCAACAATCGACTGCATGCATAAACCTTTATAGCGCGACACCATAGCCGAAAAAAGCTATGGATTACAAACAAAAACGTCAAGTGTGCCGTAAAAAAAGAGGTTATATGATTGAAGTTTCATTTTACTTGTTAAAATGTACACGGATAAAAATTGGTGATTTTTAATTGAAATAATCAAATGTACAATTCAGAAAATTGCATCTGTTTAAGTGCTGCTGTGCTTTACTAATCATATACGTTACGTAAAGCACAACAGTTTTACGTTTTTCTTCTAGTTTTCATTTAATTTTCGAACTATTAGTATGTGCGATTAACTTGGCTAATAGGATTAACCTTGGCGGCCTTTCCCTGGTGGAATGATATCACTACCTTCAAAGGCCGATCGTGTTTGGAAACTTGACGGGTTTTGCTACCAGTTTTAGTTTTGGGTGGATAGATTTAAACCAAACTAACCTACGTTCGGCCCTGAGATTGGCAGCTAGAAATGATAGAATGGCGTATTTATTTCGTAAATGCAGGCTTTCAGAGCTGAGTTGAATTGTTTCAAAGTGGCTAGCAACAATAGGCTGCATGCATAGCCCTTTGTTGCGAGACGCCATAGACTTAAAAAAGGTACACGGCATACAAACGAAATCGTCAAGCGTGTCGTAAAAAAAGGGGTTACATGATTGAAGTTACACTCTACTTGTAAAAAGGTATACGGATAAAAATTGATGATTTTTAACTGAAAAAAAAAACTAGGCGTAAAAGCTGAAAATTAAGTCGAAAATTACGTTGCCATGCTAACGTGAAGTCACGACACCGTCTTGCGTAAATGAGTAGGCCTACCCTTGAACCGAATTCGTTAGCTGCTACTTGCAAAATTTCAACGGCAGGTAAAAAAACTAGGCGTAAAATCTTAAAATTAGGCCGAAAATTACGTTGCCATGGTAACGTGAAGTCTCGACACTGTGTTGCATAAATGAGTAGGCCTACCCTTGAACCCAATTCTCCATTAGCTGCTTGCTATAGTAGGGTTACCCTAACTACGCACTTGTGATGGAAAGACAGGGGTTACCAATAGGCTCTCATAACAACAGGATTAAATAGGGAAAAAGAAGGGTGAGAGGTGAACTAGAGTAGGGGGGAGAAGGAGGAAATAATTATAAGAAAGAAAAAGTTGAAATGTCTAGCATATGAAATGTTGAAGTTAATAACTAGAAACTTTTTATTAAATGGTAAATCTGGTTGTAAATTTGATCATATCAAAAACCAGAACTGGTAATAGGGGTCGCCAAGTTCCGAATGGTTCGGCCCTTCATAGGAGTGATGTCAACACACCAAAACATTCGCCAAGTTAATCGCACCGCTTAATAATTCGTAGGTTAAATGAAAACTAGAACATTGCTACTTTCGGTAGCAATGTTCAAGTTTTCATTTTACGTCCAAAGTATTATTCGGTGTGATTAAGTTGGCGAATGTTTTGGTGTGTTGATATCACTCCTTTGAAGGGCCGAACCATTCAGAACTTGGCGACCCCTTTTACTAGTTCTGGTTTTTGATATGATATCACTCCTTTTTTTAAAATTGTGTATTGACCCAACTCCACTACCGTGGAGATGAGTAATAAACTGCCACGTCAACAAGAAATTGGTTTTCAACAATTTACTACTACCTTTTGCCTATAGGCCGAACCATTCTCAACTTAGTCACCTCTTTATTGGTTTTTGGTTTGGTTTTAATTTTGTTGTTATTTGTTGTATTTAGTTAGTTTTGGTGTGTTGATATCACTCTTTTGAAGGGCCGAACCACTATCAACTTGGTAGCCTCCTTACCAGTTTTTGGCTTTGTTTATGTTGCTTTGTTTTTACACTTAGTTTATTTTTCGTGAATTGGACGTGAATACAATTTCTTTGTAGCGTTTTTTAGATTTATCGTGATACACTAGTGTGTGCTTAGGCACACGTTCTTATTGTTGGAACTTTGGCCGTCTAATGAGAGACGATGCCGACAATACTAACAATGGTTATAACAATATTTTCGTACTTACGCGCCCTCCCACGCCATCCCTGTTACTTCCCCAGGCTCCAAACCATAAACGGTAGGCAGTTCGTATTGTACTGCATCCATTCGTCTAGTTTCATAGCTGGAAGCCTTCCCGTTATCTCGGAATCGGTGAATAATCACCCTATGGGATTTAACATGGAGATGAGCGGACTAGCTAGCTAGCTAGCTAGTAGCTAGGTAGTAACACATTTTCAACGTTATTGAGGTGTAGATTTTGCGTTGAAAGCAGCATAGCTGGCATTCAAACACGAGTTATTTTTTGTCAGGTGGGTTATTGCTCTCGATTTCAACACAATTTAAGCTTTTGTATCGCATTATTATTTTTCCCCAAGTACCTGAAATGTGCCCAACTATGCTTCAAGATATAAGACACTGACGCTATGGCGTCGCGCTACAATGGTTTACAACCTCAACAATTGAATTGATGTGATGTTTATTGTGATGTTTGTTGCCTAACTTGGCGCGACACACTAGCGTGTGTCTAGATTTCTGCGTACGCGAAAGCGTATAAATAGCACAAAAATTTCAAATTTACGACCATATTTAACCATATTACGAAGATACTCCGTTATTTTTTTTATGTGTAAAACTTACGGTGTATTTTCGTAATACGGTTAAATATGGTCGTAAACCTAAAATCTTATGTCAATTTATATGTTTTCGCGTATGCAGAAATCAAATTTGAGCCAAATTTACCAAAAATAAACATTTTCTAGTCATTAGCCTAACTTCACTTTTCATTTGCCAGACATTTCAACTTTTTCTTTCTTTTAATTTCTTCTTTCTTCTCCGCCCTACCCGAGTTCACCTCACCCTTCTTCTTCATCCCCTATTTAATCCTATTGTTATGAGAGCTTATTAGTCGGTTGGAGGGGGGGGGGGGGGGGAGAAGATCCTGTGGCACCACAGAGCTACCGGATTTTCACGTTACCGAATAAACAAAGAAGCTTTGGGTGTACCCTCGATGTTCCATGATAAACCTCAAACCGTCCGCTCTAGTCTACAGTCTTCAGATTTTACGCATCTGCTCCTGCTGTACGCTGTAGCCACGCCACCGTACATTTATTACTATTTTTTTTTTTTACAGATTTTACAGCTACTTCACTGCAAACTTTAAGCAATAAATATTTTTTCACACACTTGAAAGGAACGAAGAGTTTAAAGTTCACAACTTTTCAAATTCCTGTTTTGCCCTGGCGCCCGTATAGGGGGAGAAAAAAAAAGGAAAATTCCGTCTGACGTGTTGGCCAACAGCGTCGCACTAATGTTTAAGCTTCATCAGCCAAAAAAAAAAAAAAAACTTGGCAATCGAATTCCGAACTGAGAGAAATGCGAGTCGAATCAGGATTATTTTCCTAGACGGAATATTAGTAATACGGAAATCGACCCACACTTTCGTCCGGAGCGCACACTAAAGTGAATTGATGCGAAGCGAAGTGGGTTCGATCCATCTACCAATGCGGATTATTTTAATTCGGATACGATCCACTTTGCTTCGGATGTGTCCACCCCGTTCGGAGCGAATTTACCATTTAATCCGCAATGCGGATTAAAGATGTGCTCCGAACGGGGTATAAAGGATCACATAGAAAAAGACATTTAATCCATTGGCTACACGTATTTTTATTGTACTGTTCCTTTAAGCATCAAGTTTTTTTAAAAAAAAAAGGCTCCCATCCGTATTTTATACTATTAAACATTTTTTTAAAGACTAAATTATATTCTAGTAGTTTGGTGAAGATGTCCATGACCCGAGGTGTAGCGCTACCCTTTACTAAAAAAAAAATGGTTTAACCTCCAACTTCGTTATCAGCCAAGTCCAACAACAGTCCAAATTACTTACCAATGCCTTGAACGCTGCCATTGCTGGAAATCGGCCTGATTTCCAAACGGTATCGAGTGAAGTTCTAAATATGAATCTGGTGTAACTTTCCTAATTGGTTTCTTATTTATAATATTCGAAATTAATTGGGTTAAACATAAACCATCTTCATTTGGTTTTTTATTAATAATTATTTTTAATGATTTTGCTGTCGTAAAATATTCGTATAAATTTCATCGCCGGCTGTTCAAGGACGTTCCAAGTCCACTAAATCCAGCTCGTGCAGCATCTACGCCATTTTTAATTATTTTGCCTTGTAAATTTCTAATAATGAATTCAATCATGTTTTAAAGAGCCTACGACGAAAATTACAGATGCTAATTAAAATGGCATCGTGCCCTATAATCGAAGTTAGCTCATCCTTAAGTTAACGTCACGCAAATAAAACTTTCATTTCTTGTTGCCACTGAAAAATATACATAACCTGCGAATTTTTGCATTCGTATCCTCACAATGCTGCGAGGAAAGAATGCAAAAATTCACAGGTTATGCGAGGGACGGTGCAAGTAAGCCCCAGCACCGCCCTTACAGTTCAGCTCCTTCTCAAATGTTGTGCCAACATTACTGTAATCCTAGCTAGAGTCCTGGGCTTTTTTTGAGTCAATACTTAACCGACGCACACTAGTGTAATCCAGACGTGAAATTTATTTTATTTTATTTATTTATTTCTGAGGACGGTAGCCATTGCTGGCCTTCTGCCCTACTGTACAATCTACTTAAATCTACTTATTGCTATCCTATTCAACTATGGTCTGCACACACACTACTCAACACAGCTGTCCAGGTCGGAAGCGGTCTGTCGTCTCCACAAAGCTCCCGGTTGCTGCCAAGTGCCGATCTCCTCTCGCACCGGTATGAGGGTAAACAAACACCCAGTATCTCCAGCACATCCTTGGAGCTATGTAGATAGCGTGCTCTGACACCAGCATATTTCTTACACTGGAGGAGGTAATGTTCTCTCGACTCCCATCCCACACCACAATCACAGACTCCATCCTGACCAGACCAGGCAGCCACCGAAGCACGGAGTGGGGAGTGGTCCACACGTGGGAGCCTATCCATACCCCTTGGCACTGTGATTGACGGGTGGATCGAGAACATGCCCCTACCACGGTCACTGGAGAACCAGTCCTCTTCCCAATCGGCATCTGCCACAGATGTACACTTATTCCGAAGGTCCTTTGGGGACACCACTGCTTGAAGGACCTGAGTTGCACTCTCCATGTACGACCCCGCGAGGTCATCTGCCACGATGTTGTCCTGCACACCCCAATGGCCGGGCACCCAACATATAGACACCATGAAGCCCTCTCTTTGCAACTCAAACAATGATCGGAAGATGTCCACTACTGCCGGGGGACAGTAGGTCCCACTCATGGCTTCACCTCGAAGGGAATGTAGTGTGCTCTGTGAGTCCGTGAAGACGGTTAGACGACATGGTGGGAAGTCACTAGTGACACTTAGAGCCATTGCAATCGCCATCAGCTCCCCCACCAGAATGTTCGGCAACGATGACACACGATATACTCTTGCAATCTTAAGGTTCGGGACCCAAATACCCAGTCCTCCCGTCATATCACCATCATATGAGGCATCACAAAACACTTTAATGGTTTCATGGCCGCACCGACACAAGTTCGGAGACCACAGAGGTTTAGCCACGCATGCAGCTAGGCAGATGCAACGTCGCAATGATAATTGTACAGGTGGGCAATATGCAGGCATTGTCGACTGTGCCACAAAGTGATTACCCAATGCAGTTAAATACAGGTGCACCGCTACCCCAGCGGTCCCGAGTCTCCGTAAATGGCGGCGTGGCAAAACCATGTATTCTACCAAGATTAACCTAAGATTGTCTGCTTGATTGCGACCCAAGTTACGCAGAATGCACCGCAGCAAAAGCTTCTTAACTCTGTGTATTAACGGGGTACACCCTGCTTCCACACACAGGGCCTCAATTGGAGTAGAACGTGCACAACCCGTAACGATGCGGAGACACCCATTTACAGCGACTTTGCACTGAATATGCACTGAATATATCTTTCAGCAGCCGTTGAGAGAAATGGGAGATGGTAGTCAATTACAGACTGGATGTACGACAAATACACTAACCGCAGCACCACTCTCGATGCTCCCCAGCCTGTACCCCCCAACCTGAGAAGTACCTTGTGGTGTGCCACAACCTGGTCCCGTACCTTAGTTGATTCTGTCGATCCAGAGAAATTTGCATCGAACCAAACTCGCAGGTAGCATGCTCCTGATGTACTAGATACTATACTCCCCGCCACTCCTACAATTGCCTGACGGGTTGGTGTTCGGGAAAACGCCACCAGCTGGGATTTGCCGGGAGATAAGCACATTCCCCTGTCTTCCAACCACCTCTCCACTGCTAAAATTACTTTTTGCATAGCCTTTTCTAAGACATCTACTAAGGCACAACGTACCAGACAGATTGCCACATCATCTGCAAACGCGGCAATATTTGCCATTGGCACCGTTGCATTCAGCAAGCCGTTAATCAGGACAGCAAACAACACTGGGCTAAGGCATTACTGCCTTGCGGTAGCCCTCTGCTAGTGTACTGTTCCTTAGAAGTGAATCGCCCTATTCTAGTATGAAAGCTTCTGTTTGGAAGGATTTCCCTCAAGGTGAAGATTGTCCGTCCAAAGTATTATTCGGGGCGATTAAGTTGGCGAATGTTTTGGTGTGTTGATATCACTCCTTTGAAGGGCCGAACCACTTTCAACTTGGATGCCTCTTTACCAGTTTTTGGCTTTGTTTGTTTTGCTTTGTTTTTAGAGTTGGTTTATTTTTCGTGAATTGGACTGAATACAATTTCTTTGGCAACGTTGTTTAGATTTATCGTGATACATAGTGTGTGTCTAGGCACGCACGTCAGTATACACGTTGTCATTGTTCGAACTTTGGCCGTCCAATGAGAGGCGATGCCGACAATACTAACAATGGTTTTACAATATTTTCGTACTTACGCGCCTTCCAACGCCATCCCTGTTGTGCCCCTAGGCTTCAAACCATAAAAGGTACGCAGTTCGTATTGTATTGCACCCATTCATCCACTTTCATAGCTGGAAGCCTTCCCGTTATCTCGGTATCGATGGGATTTAACATGGAGATGAACGGACTAGCTAGCTAGCTAGGTAGTAACTAGTAACACATTTTCAACGTTATTGATGGTCAGATTTTGCATTGAAAGCAGCTTAGCTGGCATTCCTACACGAGTTAGTATTTGTCAGGTGGGTAATTGCTCTCGATTTCAACACAATTTAAGCTTCTGTACAGCATTATTATTTTTTCCCAAGTACCTTCGGTTTATTCAAGAGCCTAAGGGCCCGAGGCCATGCGCTCTGTCTAAACTTAAAACTAAACAAATCTACAAACTATACAACGCAACTATACTACAATTAACCGCCAATTTTGACCGCTAATACGCCACACTCATTCACACACAGCGGGCCAACTGAATACAGGGGCTTGAATGTAATTTAATTCCTATCCCCACTCACTACCACATTGCTCTACATCAATCGCCTCTTCTTCTATCACACTAAGTCTCTCACGCATCGTCACCCGTTCTGATTCCTGTCTTCTCTTAGTACCAAGATCTCTACACTCTGCAGCATGTGTAGGCACTTCTTGTACAATTGGCTCACTAGGCACCCGAGATATAGCTGCTGTAATAGGAACAATCACATCACAAGACTCAAACTCTGGGAACAACTGAGGAGGAATATCTGACTCTGCAGACAGAGCATCTGATTGGTCTTGAAGAGCCTGAAAACGGTTTTGCGTTGCTATGACAGTTGCACTTCCATTTGACTGTACTCTGGTTCGCCCTGTAAACACTCTGCGCCTTTTCGCTGGACGCATTAGCCCATCCTGACTAGACTCACGTAACGCACTAGCTCTGGACACACTAATTGAGTCATCAAAGGATACACTAGGCTGAAGCTGCGAACTAGCGAGTGCTGCAGACACACTGGGATCACTGGGACTCACTGGGACGCACTGGGACACACTAGATACATTGAAGTGATTGGTTGGGGTTAGGCGACTTTCCCAGCATTAGCCATTAAGCCGCCCTTGCCACCCAGGCACTAGGGATCAGGATACGCCTGATGACGCCCTGCGCTACGATAGCAGACGCAGGTACTGGATGGGATCAGGGGAAGTGGGACCCGTCTCCCAGACCTCCAGTGGGGCCGCACCGAGTGCTACCAAGTTGTCGGACTTTGGTACCGGGCATTGATCTGCGCCGCAGTCGCCGGGTCCAGCTTCCAAAAGTGTTCGCAGCCAAGCCCCTTTAGCGGGTTCGACTGTTACTAACAATCAGTCGCCTTGCCAGCTACCCCTCTAGCTGCGGGGTGTTCCCCAAACCACCAAGCCCGTGCGAGTCCATCCTCAAGTGCTAAAGCCTTGGCAAAACTTCAGCCCCGCACTACCAATTAAGGAGTTTGGTGCACCATTGCTCCGAAGAGACTACCAAGATTTTGGTTCCCACACCCAGGGTTTGGTCGCCCTGACAGATTCGAGAACAATTGCTCGTCCTCGTGGCCTCTGCATTGCCCCCACTTAAGGGTAGCAGTTCTGGTCGCTACTGCTGGAGCCGCATTCCCTCAGATGCTTCCCATGCCTGGGTTGCGCAAGTGACAGACTGGCTTCCGCTGGTCTACGTCTTGCCCCGTCGTGCACCCATCGAGATGAGATACACTACCATCACCGCCTTGGTCCGGCTACCGCCCCCGTTGGCCACCCACAAGAGGTGTTCACCCGAGCACCACGCTGAGGTGGAGGCCGGTCAGTTTTGCCCTAGATACACTGGGAGCACTGGGCACAACTACTTGCGCACTGGGCCCTGGGCACTGGGTGCTGGGCTCACTAACACTGGGCACGATACCTGCTTTGTCACCCAGAGTTTGATTGGACTTAGGCTTCACACTAAGCCGGGCAGCATATGAAGCTGGTATACCAGATGGTTGGTCATTTGAATGGTCATTTGGTACCTGAAATGTGCCCAAGTACCTGAAATGTGCCCAACTATGCTTCAAGATATAAGACACTGACGCAATGGCGTCGCGCTACAATGTTTTACAACTTCGACAATTGAATTGATGTGATGTTTGTTGGGATGTTTGTTGCCTAACTTGGCGCGACATACTAGCGTGTGTCTAGATTTGTATTGTTGTCTTTCCCCACAGTTGATCCGTTGATTGTTGTAACTCTTATTGCTCTCGCTAATTTTCTGCTTGGTTTGTTTTGTGCGTAAATTATTTTTTTTTCTCCTGCTATAGTTTGTTCCACATTATGTTTGCAAGAAACTTACTGTGTGACGCCATGTTTCCTAGGCAAAGAAAAAAAATTTCGGCCGGCCCGGAATGAGGGGCTGGACAAATACTGTTTTCGCTTTTGGTTTCGTTTGTGAAACCTAGCAATAGTACGAAAGTTAACGGTCAACCTTCAAATAGCCAATATTAAATAAATAAAAAAAAAACCTGTATTAAAAAATAAAAACCAATAAATAATCAATCTTGTGCAAGATCAAATTTACTTCAAGTGCTGCATATGAGGCATACAAGTCAAATACCAAAACAGATGCTAAAAACAACTTTTTTATTTAGTTTAACATGGCAAACGTTTCTTGCAGTTCTTAATTAAGCATTCCACCAATAAGAATACAAAGAGTTTTGTATTTAAAAATGATACAAAAGCATCTTTGTTATGAACTCTTAAAAATTAATAGCAGATTTAATGTTTCGTATGGAGGAATCTTACTGAACTAGTCCAGAAAAGGGGGAAAAGCCTCTTTTACTATTTCATCAATCAGTCACTAAAATCCAAAACTTCCACCAGGTGGATACGCAGCTCCTCCACCATGTGGACCCCCAAATCCACCACCATGTGGACCCCCGAATCCTCCACCATGTGGACCCCCGAATCCTCCACCATATGGACCCCAAAATCCACCACCAAAACCAGCACCGTGGCCAAAGTAGGGATATCTGTGGGCATAAGGCCAGGGTGGCTGAGCGAAATGGTGTCCGTAAGGCCATCTAAATCCAAAGGGTCTGTGACGTGCTGAACCGGCGGAGTCTTGGTTCCACGTTTGCAGTTCATCTCTTTGCTTGACATTTGTGTCTTCTGCTACTGCCGAGTCACGTCTGACGTCTTCTGATTTCTCTTCAACGCCTTCATGCAGCTTGACGTCATCGGTAGCTGCCGCCATTGCCGCCATTGACCCCACAATAATGACCTTTAAGTAAAATAACGAATTTTAAATTGGTCTA